>JAQJVL010006015.1:0-31604 GCA_035578905.1 Stictocephala bisonia
AAAATTCTCACTGTTGCTCAACACTTTATTGGCGTCATAGGCTTTAGCAGCATTGTATAACTTTTCTATAAATTTTCCTATATCTTCTGGAAAAGGTTCTGAAATTTTCGTGAAACAACGTACCCCTGTACATTGTACCCCTATACATTGTATCCCTGTACATTGTATCCCTGTACATTATATCCACTGTACAATGCACCCATGTACATTGGTGTACCTGTACATTGTACCGCTGTACATTGTATCCCTGTCTATTGTATCCCTGTACAATGTACCCCTACCCCTTTACATTGTATCTCTGTACATTGTATTCCTGTCCATTGTATCCCTGTACAATGTACCCCTACCCCTTTACATTGTATCACTGTACATTGTATACCTGTCCATTGTATTCCCTGTCTATTTGTATCCCTGTACAATGTACATTGTATTTCTGTACATTGTACCCCTGTACATTGCATCTCTGTACATTGTATTCATGTACATTGTATCCCTGTAACATTGTATCCCTGTACATTGTATCCCTGTCCATTGTATTTCAGTACATTGTATCCCTGTACATTGTATCCTTGTACATAGTATGGCCTAGAAGATAACTATTCGTATTTGTAATTAATTCGAAATATTATTGTAGCTTTATTTTTCCTGATAGTGCTTTTATCTACAAACAAAATTTCGTGTCTCTGTTGATGTGAATTTGTTTAGTATTTCATTATAGTATTTGATGACACCTTCTTTTATTAATGGTCAACCCCGTGTTCTGGCTGTAGGTTTTTTATCTTGGTTTCCTGAGTATAGTATACCAAATATACTCAAAGTTTATTAACTCAATTTATATACTCTTCCAAATGCGTATGATATGAAACATAAAATCTAAGCTTAATATCAAGATTCTTATGTGTAAATTAGTTTGGTTTTGTTTTGTTCGAGATCAATTAACAATTATTTATTTTAATTCTGAATAAATAATTATGTTACTCTCAGTGTTCATATTTTATTATGAAATTACTTGAAGAAAATAAAACGCTAGGGAGTAAAAATGTCAATAAAAGATGTAACATTTATGTCGTTTGGATCATAAAGACAGCGCTTGTTTCCTTCTTATAGACCTATATTTTATTTCAAGTTTTACATTTAGTGTATGTAGTTGCGCTGATAAAACCTTTCCCTTTAATTAATAAACTTATTCAAACAAAATGAATCTTACAACTTTATAAATAACTTTTGTAATTAAGATAACATTTATGGTCTCCTCATTGAATGGGTGGGTGGGTCAATAACAGTGTACTTGTATGGGTGGGTGGGTCAATAACAGTGAATCCAAGATTCCCAAGATTTAGTAAACGTCAGGTGCATGATTTTTAACACTTGAATATGATTTAATTCAATGGTTTGCACGTTTTGGGATATTTAAAAATGGGTGCAAGTTTGAAATGTATGAAAGTACAAACTTCAGCGCGTACTTTGTGTCACCATTCAACCAATCATAATGTTGTACTTAAATATTATCATGTAAGGAATCATAATATTTCCTTTAATTATTGTCATGCCTACTGCCGACACGAATACAATTTGGACTTAGGAATATTAATTTTATAAGTTATTCTTATACTAAATTAATTGGAAAATACACATAATGCACTTCAAACTACTGCCTCATGCACGATTTGGGGTTTTGAATATCAAAATAATTGAAATGAATGTAAAAACATATATATATTGGCAGTTTAAATTGACAGAAGATGATAAAACGAAAATAATTATTTTCTTGATAAATTCTGTAAATATTTTATGGTATACAATTAAATTAAATTCTATATGTATTAAAACGTTTGAACGCGTCGTAGGGTCATTTATTTCCTAGGAAGATGAATGTGAAATTACGAAAAGTTTCCGGACACGCTGTCAAAGGCAGGGGAAGTTTGACGCGAAGCTGCAAAAACAGAAATAGCAGAGCGAAATGTTTTGTATAATTGGCAGACGTTTAGCTCGTTATTTATTACTTAGTTCACTGCACAACCCTCACGTTTTATTGTTTGTAAGTTGTATTGGCCTATACTTAAAATTTACTTCTTGTGTTCCTTTTATGGAACTTGTTCTAATAATTTTGTAATTAGTGGGTTAACAATAACAGTAAACTTATATTTATTTCCTGTCACCGGAAATTTCTTGACTGAAACAATCGTACTTAAAATTTTATTTTATAACACCGTAAACAGTTTAAATTCACTTAAAACAATATTTGGAGAACTCTAGTAAGATTGTAATTGAAAAATATTATTTAACTTTAACTGAAAATTTCAATTATTTCATATATTGAAATATGTGACTTTTTATATATGTTTAGTTCAAATAGTGACTTTGCCTGGCTATTATTTAGTGTATGTATTATTTATATTAAGTAGTTTCCATATATATACTTACTTACCGTCAGTTTTACCAAGAATTATTCGAAATTTAAAATGTAATAGATGTTAAGAAACACTATTTACAAAGATATGTCCTTACATGTTAAAATGAAATGAAATGAAATGAAATGAAATGAAATGAAATGAAATGAAATGAAATGAAATGAAATGAAATAGTTTTATTGCTTTTTGACAATATGTACATATCGTATAGCAAAAGTCATATTATAATAAAAATGATCCTACAAACTAATGATACATTAAGTGATCAGCAAAGCTTAGTGGGGGAGTTCATTCGTTCACAGATTAACGCATTCATTCACTACAAACACTCTTCTACAGCACTAACATTCATACAAGGATCTCTCCCGAGCCGTCCGCAAATTAGGAGTCAGCTATAAATTCACCCACAGAATAAACAAGCGAGAGCCACTAAGTAGCCTTTTAATCGAGACTTGAATTTGTTGAAATTTTGTTCCCTTTTTATATAATCTGGGAGAATGTTTAAAATTTTGACGCCTGCTACAGACGGTTTGCGTTCCAGGGCCGATGTACGGTGCCGAGCCACTCTAAAACTGTGACTACTTCTTGTTTCGTGTTGATGGATGTCGCTACCTCGTGTTAAATTACATTTGAATCTACAATAGAGTGCAGTCTCCAAAATGTAAATGCAAGGCAGCGTTAGCAAACCTAATTCCCTGAAGGACTGTTTGCATGACTCTCTAACTTTTAATTTGGAAATTATTCGTATTGCTCTTTTTTGTAGCCGAAAGACTCTTTGAAGTTTGTCTAAGGAACAGCTACCCCACAGTCTTACTCCGTAGGTAAGGTGAGGGTAAATGAGACCAAAATAGGCCATTAACTGTACCTTAACTGTGCAAAATTTTGAAATGTTTCTCAAAGCAAAAATACCAGAGGCAATTTTTTGCACAAACGCTGTCAATGTGGCAGCTCCAGGTCAACGCCCTATCTAGGTGAATTCCCAGGAACTTGACAGTGTTTGTTTCATCAAGAAGAATGCCATCAACCATTATCAGTGGCTTTAAGCAAGACTCTTGATCTCTTAAAGAAAAATGAATGTATTTTGTTTTTGAATGGTTTGTAGATAAATATTCCATTTCAAATTGCTGAACACAGGCATTAAGATTAGTGAACGCTTCAATTTCAAGTGCAGGAATGGACTCAGCTTTGAAGCAGAGTGTTGTATCGTCCGCATATTGAACGATATTTCCACTCAAGACAGAAGACCCTACCTCGTTAACGTAAACCAGGAAGAGAACCGGGCCTAGAATAGACCCCTGTGGAACTCCACAATGAACTTTTTTACTATTAGAAAATGAATCACCAATTTGAACACATTGACTTCTGTCGTCCAAGTATGATTTGAGCCACGAGTAAGGAGGGCCACGAATGCCATATCTTTCAAGTTTTGCCAATAGAAGGTTGTGATTGACACAATCAAAGGCCTTGGACAAGTCTAAAAAAACACCAACAGTTTTTTGTCTGTTTTCTAATCCGTCCAACACCAAATCGACCAGTCTGGTGACGAGCGTCAATGGTTGACTTTCCATGTCTAAAACCAAATTGGTCCTCACTCAGAATCTTCTCTTTATCAAGAAAATCAAGCAGCCTGGAAAGAAATACTTTTTCAAAGATTTTGCTTGGAGCTGGTAAAATTGAAATAGGGCGGTAGTTGTTCAAGACCGTTGAGTCTTCCTTTTTAAACACCGGAACTACCTTTGTCATTTTTTAATTTGGAAGGAAACAACCCGTTTCGAACGAAGAGTTTATTATTTTCGTCAACGGGCACAGAATACTTTCAGTACACTGTTTCAATAACCACGTTGAAACACCATTGATATCCTCGGATAATTTAGGTGGAAGATTTTGTATCGCCCGAGCCACTTCCGCTTCAAACACAGGAGACAGCATCATGGACCGCAAACCCTCCTCCTCTTGGGTGGTGTCCAAGTTACATGATTTTCTATTAGGTTTCATCTGGACAACAGTTGAAAAAAAGTTATTAAATTCCGTTGCTACTGATTTTGGGGTCATCGTAGACATGCCCATTAATATTTAACTGAATTGGTTTCTTTGAAGACACGTTTTTTGTGTTATTTATAATCTTCCAAGCAGCTTTGGAAAATTTTTTTAGCACCATCAAGAGGTTCGGTTGACTTCTAGGGATTTGGCAGCCCTTATAACTTTTTTGTATGTTTTTTTGTATCTATTGTAAATTGTTTAAATAAAGGGTTATTCGAGTCTTTAACTAAGACTGAGTAAAGTTTGAGCTTATCTCTAGAAACCAAAATACCACGCGTTATCCAAGTATTTTCCTTCCGTTTATTTTTAAAAATTTGTTTACTTAATGGGCAACAGGTATTTATATGGAAGTTCAAACATTCCTTGAACGCATTGTACATATCATCTGTGCTAGAAAATTTTTCTATAAAACTCCAGTCTTCCTTGTTAAGTCGTGTTTTCAATAACGTAACGTTATGTGGCCGAAGAAGCCTTTTTAACGAAATAGTGGGTTGGCCTCTTCCTGCAGAGAGCATCCCGGAGAGCTACTGCCTCCTGTGCGTAATGGTCGGATATAGCTAATTTTAGTACTGAAACCGAGACGTTTTTTATGTTAGTAATTATATTATCAATGGCTGTGCTCGAACTCGCTGTAACTCGTTGGTGGGCAAATTTAGAGACCACTTCAATCCGTAAGATTGCAATAAGTCCCTAAACACGCTGGTCTTTGGATCAGCATGTTCCAAAACATTTATGTTAAAATCGCCAATAATTATAAATTGTTTGAAAGAAGAAAGATAGCCCGGTGGAGAAGAAGATCCAAACCCCGGAAAAAGGCACCATTGTCCTCCACTTGGAGACCTATAAAGGCCAACGATAGCAACAATCCCCCAGGGCTCCACCAAGACTTCAACACCGGCCAGCTCCAGATCTAGTTCTGAGCCTAAGTCTGAAATGATACATTTGAATTTAATTGGAGGTCTAATGAATATAGCCACACCACCTCCTTTGTGATTGGATTCTATAAAAGAGTTTGCAAGTTCATAATTTTGAATCTTAAAATAACTATTGTGTTTGATGTAAAACCCATGTCTGAAGCTATAAACAAATCTGGTTTCAATCATCACATTGCAATTTGAGATCGTTTAATTTATTTGTGGCTATTTGGCAATTTTGGTGAAGAATTTTGAAAAATTTTACGGGTTGAATAAATGAGATGGGAGGGTGGACATTGTCGTTTTTGCAGACGGAACTCGGGATCGACCGTCCCCCAAAAAAGAATTACAAGAATTACAAGAGTCATCATGAGGAACCTCAAGCTGATCACTAGGTACTGTTGTGGTATGGCGAGATCTCTTTACAGCGTCAGCAAAGCTGTCATTGTGGGAGGCAAAACGGCAACGACGACTCATCCGGAAGTGTAGATCTTCTAGAAATTGGGTTCTTGAGAGAGTCTTGGCAGTCAACTAGATCAGCAGTTGGTTGGCTGGCATCCACGAGCACGTCCAAAATCAGTCGAGCCAGCATCCTTTTGCCTGTGTGTCCGCAGATGCATCCCGTGACGAGTGAACCAGCGCCTTGGGATTAGCATTAAAGTTGATAAATTTCACTTTAAGCCTGTCACAAAGCTCCATGATGTAGGAATTGGCGAGTGATGTCTGACGATTCACTGGATGGTTTCTGGGCAGGTCGTGTCTATGGGGTAGGGTGCTGACGATGACTTCAGCTGTATTCTTCTTCTTATACAATATACATTGCTCCAGGTGTGTATATATATTCATGGCCTCCCCGACAGCAACGTCATTGGTTCCAGCGAGTATAATACAAACAGCTTCCAGGTGGTGAGGGAGCCCCAGAGGGTAACATCAAACAGCCTTGCAGAAGGCTTTCACACTCCAGTCACTGACGTAGATTGGCCGACACACTGCTGCAGGATACTCGCTAGACTCCGAGCGGGGCTGTCCCCCTCAATAACGACTTTGTCGAAAATTAACTCTTTAATGGGAGCAATCTTTGACGTGGCCAACTTGGACGAAATCGGCTGGCCTCCGATCCCTCGGGTCCCCTGCGCATTTAAAAGTTTATATGGGTTACTTTTTGTTTTATTTTTATCATTGCACTTTTTATTATTTTTCCTTGTCTGTCCAGCTGTTTTACAATCCAATACATAACAATTGGAGTCATTTATGAGATTGAGTGGATCGAATTTGTTTCGAGTTGTGAGACATTTAGATTTAGTTTTAATTTCCAGTCATCGTAATTTACTTCCTTCTCCAACGTTCCTCTCGCAGTTACCAACTCATTTTTTAGACATAAAATCTGTGCTTCAAGAACCTCGATTGAAGTTTAAGGCTTTTTACCATTTCCCTGTTTAAAATACAAAAACTGATCTTCACAAGTGATAGGAGTAGGATCACACTGCACAGCACAGTCTATGGTGATAGGACAGCAGGACGCTTCCTTCAAAACTGTTTGCGTGGCTTTGTTTATGATATTTGAGGCAACGCTGGAACGGGGAGGCAGAAAGATACTATCAGTGTATTGGAGGAGTCGTTGGTCAGACTCCACCGAGTGGTCCAAGACAACCCGGAACTCATTTCGGAGGTCTGCCAGTTGTTCTTTCAGGGCGTTGTTCTCCGTTACACAGTCTGTGGATGGAGTAGTGCATAGTATGCTCTGTGGTTGTTCCATGGTAATTACTTTTGGTGGTGTTTCAGGAGTATGACAGACAAGAGAGGAGGCAGATGTAGTGGTGAAGGTCAAAAGGTCAAGAGGCACAGGGGTGGTCGAAACAGGGCGTTGTTTTCTGCTGCGAATTTGTAGGCGTGGAGGGCTCGCATCGTCACAGGATGATGTCCAATGTGAGTCTCGTTAGATGAATATATTGCAGTCTTGTCTCCGTTTGTTTTTTATGGAGGCTTTACAAATTTTGCCTAAACACCGCAGACAACGTCTCCATTCTTCAGACTGTAGGATTCTCGGTATTTGTAATCATTAAAGAGTATACAGTCTTTGCCAATTTTCGACACTTCTAATATAAATGACATTATCGGTAGAAGTAAAGCAATAAAATTAAAACAGTAAGTGGAATAAATAATAAATAAATAATTGATAAAAATAAGATTTAAAACTAAGTAGTTAGTAGGAGGTTGCTTTTTGTTATTTGTTTATTTGTGTGGCAAAATATAAAGGCAACTCCATCGGGATCGAACCCGAGGTCCACAGGTTGAGAAGCGGTGTTGGTACCGTTATCGCCACTCGATTGATAAGAATCGGAGCCGGTAACTTGTATTTGAGGTTCCCCGTTCTAGAGTTTCAGCAGGTCGTGTGGTTAGACTGCAATGCAAATTCTAACCTTCAAAATTACGTGACTTCTTATATTAGGAGTTTACTCACTTAATAGTCACAAAAAGTCCAGAAACGTTTCTAGGAACACACACAATATCCCTGGAAGTGTCACAAAGTTAAGTAAATACAAGGTACGTCTGAGGAACAATAATAAAACTTTAAAAACACACCGGAACGAGCCCAACACGACTTGTCTGTAGCGAGGCTACATAGCGAGGCACTACATAGCATTTAGTTTATGTATTTCTCCATACAATAATGAATGTTTATTAAAAACATTTTTCAAAATACATTTGATTTAAAAAGAACACTTAAATTTTATAAAAGCTAATTTTGGTAATTTTGGTTTAAATTAAAGTTTAAGATATACGAATTTGGCTAATAAACATATTAAATTCACTTTCATGCTGTTAGGGATTAATTATATAGGCTAATATATATAGAGAATAGGGAATATAGGCCAATATATATACAATATATGTACATATATAAAGAATTATACTATATATATATATATATATATAATTATATATATAGTGTATAGGGAATATATGCCAATATATACATATATGTATATATATATATATATATATATATATATATATATATATATATATATATATATATATATATATATATATATATATATATATAAAGAATAGGGAGTATATGGCAAAAGCTAACTTGTTATAATCGTACAGCCAATAGTTCCACGAACATTTAATACTGAATGAGTTTCATACAAATAAATTTTACTCTGGCCTTTGTTTAATATATTGTTTATATTTGAACTATAATGAATGGAATCTTTAAAAGAACTTTGCAAAAGAGTTGTAATTTAGTTTGGCTATGCAATAACAATATTCAAATATTGTTTGATATCGTATTTATGTAAATATATTTAGCTGTTAGACAGTTTTAGCTTTTATTTATTTCTTTTTTAATTCAGGATGATTTCTTAACTAGAGAAAATAAACCACAATACAATGGTTTCCTAGGACACAAAAAGGATATTATTTACTAAAACAAATAATAACAATGAAATTAAAATACCTGACATTTACTTTATGGATTGATAAAAGATTTTGTATACGTAAAATAAAATACACGTGTATTGTTTTTGACATCGTAAGAAGAAGAATGAATTTATTTTTTCTGGAGTTATTATTAAATTACCGAGAAACTCAATAATATTGAACATAATATCGGGAGGTATACTGGCACAAACCACACTTAAATAACCACGAAACTCAATAATATTGTACATAATATCGGGATGTATACTGGCACAAACCACACTTAAATAACCACGAAACTCAATAATATTGTACATAATATCGGGATGTATACTGGCACAAACCACACTTAAATAACCACGAAACTCAATAATATTGTACATAATATCGGGAGGTAAACTGGCACAAACCACACTTAAATAACCACGAAACTCAATAATATTGTACATAATATCGGGATGTATACTGGCACAAACCACACTTAAATAACCACGAAACTCAATAATATTGAATATAAAATCTGGAGGTATACTGCCACAAACCACACTAACATAACCACAAAACTCAATAATATTGAACATAATATCGGGAGGTATACTGCCACAAAGCACACTTACATAACCACAAAACTCAAATAATATTGAACATAATATTGGGAGGTATACTGGCACAAACCACACTTACATAACCACGAAACTCAATAATATTGTACATAATATCGAGAGGTAAACTGGCACAAACCACACTTAATAACCACGAAACTCAATAATATTGTACGTAATATCGGGAGGTATACTGGCACAAACCACACTTAAATAACCACGAAACTCAATAATATTGAACGTAATATCGGGAGGTAAACTGGCACAAACAACATTTAAATAACCACGAAACTCAATAATATTGAACATAATATCGGGATGTATACTGGCACAAACCACACTTAGATAACCACGAAACTCAATAATATTGAACGTAATATCGGGAGGTAAACTGGCACAAACAACATTTAAATAACCACGAAACTCAATAATATTGTACATAATATCGGGAGGTATACTGGCACAAACCACACTTAAATAACCACGAAACTCAATAATATTGAATATAAAATCTGGAGGTATACTGCCACAAACCACACTAACATAACCACGAAACTCAATAATATTGTACATAATATCGGGAGGTAAACTGGCACAAACCACACTTACATAACCACGAAACTCAATAATATTGTACATAATATCGAGAGGTAAACTGGCACAAACCACACTTACATAACCACGAAACTCAATAATATTGAACATAATATTGGGAGGTAAACTGGCACAAACCACACTTACATAACCACGAAACTCAATAATATTGTACATAATATCGGGAGGTATACTGGCACAAACCACACTTAATAACCACGAAACTCAATAATATTGTACATAATATCGAGAGGTAAACTGGCACAAACCACACTTAAATAACCACGAAACTCAATAATATTGAACATAATATCGGGAGGTAAACTGGCACAAACCACACTTAAATAACCACGAAACTCAATAATATTGAACATAATATCGGGAGGTAAACCTGGCACAAACCACACTTAAATAACCACGAAACTCAATAATATTGAACATAATATCGGGAGGTAAACTGGCACAAACCACACTTAAATAACCACGAAACTCAATAATATTGAATATAAAATCTGGAGGTAAACTGGCACAAACCACACTAACATAACCACAAAACTCAATAATATTGAACATAATATCGGGAGGTAAACTGGCACAAACCACACTTAAATAACCACGAAACTCAATAATATTGAACATAATATCGGGAGGTAAACTGGCACAAACCACACTTAAATAACCACGAAACTCAATAATATTGAATATAAAATCTGGAGGTATACTGCCACAAACCACACTAACATAACCACGAAACTCAATAATATTGTACATAATATCGGGAGGTATACTGGCACAAACCACACTTAAATAACCACGAAACTCAATAATATTGAACATAATATCGGGAGGTATACTGGCACAAACCACACTTAAATAACCACGAAACTCAATAATATTGAATATAAAATCTGGAGGTATACTGCCACAAACCACACTAACATAACCACGAAACTCAATAATATTGTACATAATATCGGAGGTATACTGCCACAAACCACACTTAATAACCACGAAACTCAATAATATTGAACCGTAATATCGGGAGGTATACTGGCACAAACCACACTTAAATAACCACGAAAACTCAATAATATTGAACGTAAATATCGGGAGGTAAACTGGCACAAACAACATTTAAATAACCACGAAACTCAATAATATTGAACATAATATCGGGATGTATACTGGCACAAACCACACTTAGATAACCACGAAACTCAATAATATTGAACGTAATATCGGGGAGGTAAACTGGCACAAACAACATTTAAATAACCACGGAAACTCAATAATATTGTACATAATATCGGGAGGTATTACTGGCACCAACCACACTTAAATAACCACGAAACTCCAATAATATTTGAATATAAAATCTGGAGGTATACTGCCACAAACCACACTAACATAACCACGAAACTCAATAATATTGTACATAATATCGGGAGGTATACTGGCACAAACCACACTTAAATAACCACGAAACTCAATAATATTGAATATAAAATCTGGAGGTATACTGCCACAAACCACACTAACATAACCACGAAACTCAATAATATTGTACATAATATCGGGAGGTATACTGGCACAAACCACACTTAATAACCACGAAACTCAATAATATTGTACGTAATATCGGGAGGTATACTGGCACAAACCACACTTAAATAACCACGAAACTCAATAATATTGAACGTAATATCGGGAGGTAAACTGGCACAAACAACATTTAAATAACCACGAAACTCAATAATATTGAACATAATATCGGGATGTATACTGGCACAAACCACACTTAGATAACCACGAAACTCAATAATATTGAACGTAATATCGAGAGGTAAACTGGCACAAACAACATTTAAATAACCACGAAACTCAATAATATTGTACATAATATCGGGAGGTATACTGGCACAAACCACACTTAAATAACCACGAAACTCAATAATATTGAATATAAAATCTGGAGGTATACTGCCACAAACCACACTAACATAACCACAAAACTCAATAATATTGAACATAATATCGGGAGGTATACTGCCACAAAGCACACTTACATAACCACAAAACTCAAATAATATTGAACATAATATTGGGAGGTATACTGGCACAAACCACACTTACATAACCACGAAACTCAATAATATTGTACATAATATCGAGAGGTAAACTGGCACAAACCACACTTACATAACCACGAAACTCAATAATATTGTACATAATATCGAGAGGTAAACTGGCACAAACCACACTTAAATAATCACGAAACTCAATGATATTGGACATAATATCGGGAGGTATACTGGCACAAACTATACTTAAATATGACTGTGAAAAAGGACTTAAACGCTTAATAATTATCATTAATATTATTTTGTATTGATTAGTTATTATTACAAATAAACGTTTGGGTCCTTTCATAATGGCAAATTATAATCTTTTATAATAAAAACAACTTCGAGAATTACTAAATTTCAATCTTTATAAGGAGATAAAACATAAAATAATGGTATAAAATATAACATTATAAAGTATCTGAGGTACGGATAACAATATTAATGCTTTCCAAAGACTTTTCTCAAAGGAAACTACGAAAGTTGAGGAAATATCAATCCTTTCAAGACAGAATGAATGGAGTGGAATAAATCTCTTTTTGTAAGGAAATCAGCTCATGATTTTAAATGCTAAGTTGGAGAACAAGTTATTGATGAGCTATACAAACTAACCTAAAAACTTCTTTTGTAAACTACTGTTTGGAGTTTGTTCAAATTTCCAACGTCAGCGTTAACTGAAGAAGTCCACCTTTTGTATCTGTATTTTGCCACGCCCTACTTGAGTTAAGAGGGTAAATACAGCTTTTTGGCAACTTGGCACACTTTACCTTTGAAGCTAAGTGGGCTAAGTGTATCTTTAACATTGAAAATACGGTGAAATGTTTGAAGTATAAAATCTCAACAACACCATTACTGCCTGGTTTTAAAAGGCACGTACTCGTTATTTACTAATTTATTGTATTTTATCTTTGTCAATTATCTGTTCTTGACGTTTATGAATAAATCATCTTAAGAAAAGGAATTCAATTAAATTATTTAGATACGGTATCAATTAATTCAAATAATTTTACATGCAGTTTATTTAATTTATGACTCTATATATTGGATAATTGAATGAAGATCAAATAAATACTCGTTATATTAGGATATATACAAAGGCAAAACATTTCTCAATCGGATATTTAACAAAGAGTACATTTATATACTATTCACTAAAATTTACATTTATTATGACGAGAACTGCTTATACTAAAATAAATAAAAATTATAAGATATTAATTAAAAGTTAAAGTTGGTCTTATTTTACCAGGCGAAGTTAGGGCTAAGAAGCCCTCTCTAATACTTAACCTGGGGACCAACGGCTTAACCACGGGAGCGGCAGGGTCCGTACCATTTCCGTGGCAAGCCAATGCCTTAGCCCCTTAGCTACAGCCACTGGTATAGTATTAAGGGTTAATACCAGATTATGATAAATATAAGAAATTAAATTGTTAATTATACTTCCACATAGGTTTAACCAATATAACAATAGGGTAATAACATTAATAAACCAAAATGGTGGAAAACTGGTGTACTGTTTTAGGGACAATGTTGTGATCGGCTTTTGTATGTTGATGATAACGAAACGAGAAAAGTTGCTTTACAATTTATTTATCAGTTTGAATGTTATGGCGCAATGCGTTACTAAGCGTGCCAGTTTAATAACAGACTGTACGAGATTAAACCTGGTTCTGTTTTTTATATAGTTTATTACATTACTCATGCTTCGATTACATTCTGTATGTAATTATTTTTGGTTGGTTGTATGTAAATAATTCCCTAATCAAACCAATATGACCTATTATAGCCATATCAATATGACCTATTATAGCCATACCAATATGACCTATTATAGCCATACCAATATGACCTATTATAGCCATATCAATATGAAGTATTATAGCCATATCAATATGACCTATTATAGCCATACCAATATGACTATTATAGCCATACCAATATGACCTATTATAGCCATACCAATATGACCTATTATAGCCATACCAATATGACCTATTATAGCCATACCAATATGACCTATTATAGCCATACCAATATGACCTATTAAAGCCATACCAATATGACCTATTATAGCCATACCAATATGACCTATTATTATAGCCATACCAATATGACCTATTATAGCCACACCAATATGACCTATTATAGCCATACCAATATGACCTATTATAGCCATACCAATATGACCTATTATAGCCATACCAATATGACCTATTATAGCCATACCAATATGACCTATTATAGCCATACCAATATGACCTATTAAAAGCCATACCAATATGACCTATTATAGCCATACCAATATGACCTATTATAGCCATATCCTAACACATCTTGTGAAATTAAACCCTATTTTAACCATAACCTTAGATTAGTGGGATATCTATAAATATATACGTACAGTAGTATTGACTCACCCGCATACCCATACACGTACAGTAGTATTGACTCACCTGCATACCCATACACGTACAGTAGTATTGACTCACACGCATACCCATACACGTACAGTAGTATTGACTCACCCGCATACCCATACACGTACAGCGGTATTGACTCACCCGCCCACCCACACACGTACAGTGGTATTGACTAAACTAAACTAAACTAAAAACTATTATTAACTATAGTGGAAACTGTACACATGACATTGCTGATACATGTATAATTTCAAAAGGCAAATAAAGATTTATTTATTTACTATACAGGGTTTCTCAGTCCACTCGGTCGCAATCACCCATGATTGAACCGTATTGACATATGAACCCACCCGCCCCACCCATACACGTACAGTGGTATTTACCCACCCGCCCACCCATACACGTACAGTGGTATTGACCCACCCGCCCACCCATACACGTACAGTGGTATTGACCCACACGCCCCCACACATACACGTACAGTGGTTAAACTTTTCAACATTTTAACAAGATACGATATTTTCTTCTGTCAAATCATTAGATGATACCCTGCTCAGATTAAACACCAAAACGGATCACAGTCACCTCACAGGAAATATACAATAATTTCAGTTCCGAAACAAGTTAAACGGTTCATGTACATATAACATGATTAAGATGGACTTTTGCCATAGGGGGTTGATTAAAAAACCCACCCGCCCACCCATACATGTACAGTGATATTGACCCACCCCACCCACCCCATACACGTACAGTGGTATTGACCCACCCACCTACCCATACACGTAAATGGTATTGACCCACCCATACACGTACAGTGGTATTTACCCACCCACTCACCCATACACGTACAGGTGGCATTACTTGCCCACCCACCCATACACGTACAGTGGTGATGACCCGCCCGCCCACCCATACACGTACAGTGGTGATGACTCGCCCGCCCGCCCATACACGTACAGTGGTGATGATGTTTCCTTTTGTTTTCATGTTCAGTTTTCTTTTGTTTGAAAGCATATTTTACAATTGGAAATGTTAAACCAATCTGTAATTTTAATTTTTAAACTGATTTCAAAAAACATGTGAGCTACTGTATGAATTTTCCATGTAACATGTATGATTTGGGTGAGAAATATATTTTACCAAAATTTTAATACACATGAAAGTGTTTGAGCTAGATATAAACATCACAACTTAAACTCTACAGTCAGGTTGGACAGTTAAGAGCATATAGTAGAGAATATCAAAACTAGATTAAAGGTTTTACAGGTTGAATTTGCGAAATTCAGTTTATAAAACTTATAATCAGTTTTGTTAACCTCACATACAAAAAATAAACCGGCAAACCTATCATAGCAATAATATGATTGTTGAAAACCCCAAGTAGCTAAATTAGAACTTAAAATTTGAATTTTCTGAAATACATTAATTTCCAATAATTCAATTACTAATGAGGATTTATTTTCTGGGTCTAATACTTCTAGGGTATGATTATTGGTATAAATCTAAATATATATAAATACCTAAACGATAAAATTAACTGTAAGCCATTATAAATTCAACAAACAACAAAACAAAAATAATAAAAATACGTAATTTATTAACTACAATCATTATTCCTTGTGGTAAATTTTCCATTACATACAACATAAGGGGAAAAACACAATATATCCAATAACTAAATAATATGTTTCCAATAACCGAAGTGACGGGATTGGCTCGCGAAGCATATCTCAGTACTAGATCCTAAGTACAATCTCAATCGTGACCCATCTACCTAATCTACGAAAATTTTTGATCGTAATTTTATCGTTCAATTTGGCTAACATATTTATAACAAATTTGTTGAACATTTCTGGAAGTGATCGACAAATTGGTGTTCATTTTCCTTATTATATTCCTAAATATAATGTAGTATTCTCTGAATAGGCTTCCATCATAATGTTATTCGTGTTATGTGGTGGAAATGTAAATAATTCCGAAATAGACAACTGCCTTATTCGTAGGACAACACAGTTTGCTCCTTTCAATGTAAAACAACGTCGCTCTGGTTTCTGTAGTTTGTGGATCGTCCATGTAACAGCGCGTTGATCATTTGTGGACTGGGAGGGGTGGTCAGATCATGCGTGCCCACCACCTGGTACAAGGGGGGGGGGGAGCAAACACTGTTGGGGAAGAGGTGCTCTTTCCCGATCAATCCCATTCATTATGTAAAGTTGCATTCTAAACTTATAAAAAGTGTCATGTGCACCATAGTTATCTTTGTATAGTTACTTAACTGTCATTAGTAGTGTGTGGGTCATTATTGGTAGTTTATAGAGGGCAGTTTGTGTCCAGAATATATTAATGAAACTAACCATTGTGGTTTGGACTACCTCTGTCCATTAAATACAGAATAGTCTATTATGTTTTAACTGCTTCAGAACTATTAATACTACTTCACATCAAATGACTCCTATACTCATATTTATATAGTTTTATTGTCTGTTACCCAAGTACAAATTACTTTACTCAGTCAACCATTGCAAACATTTATTACTCATTTAATAGATGTCAAGGGCTTAGAGAAGGTTAATAATGCCTTACTAATCATACAGTTTGCATTTTATTACAACATTAGGTATAAGACGCAATTTGTAGAAGCTGAAATTACATTGGTTGAATAATCTCATAATCAACAAAACAAACGAATGTTATAAAATTATTAGATCTAAAAGTGTTTATAAAGACATTTCTTCAGCACATCAATACTAGTTAAATATAATCAAAGCAGAAACAATTTTACTGTTTTTATTAACTAATTAAACATCTGTTAACATTTGACATTAAATCAAAGCCTAATAATACGTTTAATTTGATCCTCATAAAAAAACTACGCGTGTATGTTTGTATTTTAATATTGTAAAATATAAAACACACTCGTCATATTATAAATTGTGAAGTTTGATCGATAAAATCAACTTAAATCATTATAATTGTATTTAAACTTCTTTTGTAGCTTGACGGCCATCGTGATGGCAGTTCGGATGTAATCGTCGTCACTCTTACTCTACAGGGAGATAAAACATATTTTTGAAATAGTATTAAAGTTGTATTACTAACTAAATTACAAGGAGAGTTCAAATGACAGAAGGAGCCGAGGAAAGAAACAGTACAGTAACTTTAAAATGTTATTAAATATTTTGATCTTTAAAACATATTTTGAACTCTATGGGGCTTGTTAAAGTTTAAAATTGAGTTAAAATAATTCCCATTGCTAGATTAATTAAAAAATATTATAAGTAAATTATTCGTATTTTAAATATTATCTGAATGTAGGTTTTCACATTTATATTTTTACATACTACAGTGCTACCAAAACCAATATTGCTTTAACAAGAAAGAATGTTTACAAGGACATTATAAAAGGGATATATAATCAACATCTAATATTCCAAAGGAAAACAAAAGAAGTTTGAAAACACATTTGTAACACAAAAGAAATAATATTCAAAGTTTGTTGAAGCTATTATGAGTCGATTTGTATTCGAACTTAGCTGATGTGGTCAGAGAAAAACTTTAGGAGTAAGAGTAGCAACACAAAAGTTTAACGTAGTATTTTTCTTTGTTAAACGTTGTGTACAAATGTGTTGGTGTGCAAAATAAAACTAAAAGAAAAAGGAATGTTCAAAATAAGAACACTCGTATCAACTTCAGCACACACGCCTTGAATAAACATACAATACTTCGTCCAGAACATTCATACAAATTTAGTTTCTGATTAATATAGATACTTTTGATGAGCGAAAACACAAAAATTGTGGCCACATATTATTTTTAAGATTCATAACCCACTTGTGAATATCGACGATACTCCATCGATAAAATATGTAATAGTTTTCATGGCGGTACATCGTAAGTCATGTCCCACATCATGTTGGGGAATGGAAGACTCACCCTAATAACTAAAGCCAATGGATACACACCCTCTAAGAAGAAACACACCTTATAGAGTTTAGTCACCCCAAGCGTTGACGCAGATCTGTAGTTGGGAATGAAAACGCTAGATAGCGTTAGTGGTTCTTTTTCCTTGACCTTAAAGAGAGCGAGAGGGATGATTGAGTATCTCCGTCTATTTCTCCCCCTTCTTAAATCAACTCTCTTCCTCTTTTAATACACGTAATAAGTGTCACTAGTTCCTAGTGATCCTTCCTTTCATTTGTATATCCTGGTATCTAGGTAAACTTTTATGGCTGACATCTTTAACCAGTTCGTGTTCTTCTTATAGAGATTGTGCTCCTCACTGAATCTACCTACCCCTGCCCTTGCAGGATGGGTAAGTGAGTATACATGTGTGTACATACCTGGAGACCCCCCCATACACGAACAATGTATATGATATTCATACTCTTCAGGATTTAGTTACATAAAGAAGCTCATGGTAACCATCATTCATTAATTTTTAAAATACAGCCTTTTTATTATTATATTTAGTTAAAAGTAGTTAATCTATTAGTTTTAAATTAATTGCTAATCTCCTTTTTATAATTGAAACTACTTTAACTTTCTAAATCAACGCTCTTTGATGAATAATTTAACTGTCATACTGGGTACACTTTAGAATAACTAAACATGTTCTTGTTCTACATACTTACAGAGGGATATCAAATAGAATAAAATATGACTTTCCAGAATTAAATAAACAATTTGGACTTGATTCTTTTATAAGTACAAAATATTGCCATATTGCAAATTATCTTCATAATATTTACAACATTTTGGCCTACAAAATAGTTTTCACTAACAAAATATCTATTGAGTGTTTTATTTCTTCTAACTTATTTCGTTACCTGCAGCTTGCACATACACTGATTTTATTAACATTATTTCTAAGTTGGTGAACTGACAGTGGGAACATAATTTAAATACTTACTTGATTTTATTGATCAATACATTTCGTGTTGGTACACATAAAAAAAGTAAACGACACAACACAAATTTATTAATACGTGAATCAATACGTGAATCAATACGTCAATCAATACGTGAATCAATACGTGAATCAATACGTCAATTAATACGTCAATCAATACGTCAATCAATACGTGAATCAATACGTCAATCAATACGTGAATCAATACGTCAATTAATACGTGAATCAATACGTCAATCAATACGTGAATCAATACGTCAATCAATACATGAATCAATACGTGAATCAATACGTGAATCAATACGTCAATCAATACGTCAATCAATACGTGAATCAATACGTGAATCAATACGTGAATCAATACGTCAATCAATACGTCAATCAATACGTGAATCAATACGTCAATCAATACGTGAATCCCTCTGGTCTGAGGAGGGTAAACAAGGTTTACTGAATTAGAACAGCATTATATTTCTGAATGTTGTACTTATATTGTAATACATATTTGTTGTGTGACGCTTTTTTTATATAAGTATAGAGCTATTCATACCTGGATAGTTTCAGAGCAATGTATTTATACACTTATTAATTTATCTATAATTTTTTATGTATTCATAAGACGCCGATCGTCAAGATATGGGCGAATATGGATTTCGAATGAGTGTGATGAGCGAATGTAGTCATTGTTACAAACTAAGGCCGACTACTCCTTAGAAAGTGTCATTAATTAATAGCCCAATGAAAAATGAACAGCCGGTGATTATCAGCTGATCCTTCTCAAAATGTATTGACTCTGATTGGGATCGAACTGAGAACCTTTAGCACATGAAGCTGGGATTGAACCAAATACACTACCGACCAATCGATAAACATTTTTTTAACACATCCATCAGTTGGTGTGATTTCTATTAGTTTAAATAAACAATAAAGTTATCATGCCAAGTAAATTACTTGAATAAGGAATTAATATTTTCAGTAAATCGATTCTACTGATAAAATATTAAACTTTGATGAAACGAGAGTTGAAAACGTTATTTACAGATAAAATGAAAACAAACTAGGTAGCTATCAGTGTTTTGGTGGTTTGATCAACAACATTTTTAATTGGACGTATCTCTTCTCCAGCCAATGATAAATATAATTATTCGATTACAAATTGTTGTTCTAACCACAATGATGTATCGACAACTTTAATTCAATGGAAATAAAAGATAAAATCAGATTAATCATGATAATTTACGAAATGTTTTATGGTTAATTAGTTCATTGTGTTTAAATGTGTTGCCTCATTATAAGTTTAAAAAATTGTTCCCTACTAAATTAACCCTCATCAATTTGAAACCTTTAAACGTCGGACGTTAGTAACACCTGAATATGACCTTAGTTTTACAATTGTCGAAACGTTATGATTGTTTTATTAAACACTTGAAGCGTTGGAAAACTTCAAAAAGAATTATCAATCATGAACTATCTAACTTCAACTAATAATTACAACAACAAAAATAATAATAATAATAAAAAAATAAAATAAAATGAGATGAGATAAGATGAGATGAGATGAGATGAGATGAGATGAGATGAGATGAGATGAGATGAGATGAGATGAGATGAGATGAGATGAGATGAGATGAGATGAGATGAGATGAGATGAGATGAGATGAGATGAGATGAGATGAGATGAGATGAGATGAGATGAGATGAGATGAGATGAGATGAGATGAGATGAGATGAGATGAGATGAGATGAGATGAGATGAGATGAGATGAGATGAGATTAAATAAAATAAAATAAAATTCTGTTTAGGCTATATATTTACCCTGTAGGAGAGCATGGGTAAACTTCTAGTTTTTATGTAGTACTATTGTTTTATCATCAGCTGACTTTTAGTCCGTAATACCACAGTATAATACCGTGGTATTAGTTAGTAAATGGAACGTCTAAATGAACTTATGCCAATTCACATTCCAAACCACTTTTAATGTCAAAGCTATTGAAATAAATCGCACACTTAGATAATCGATCTGGTTTCCTTAACCAGTGTTTCTACGCCCCCAAAGCCTGCATGCGTGTTTTTCTTCAAACGTTCAGAAGTGAAAAAAGGCTTTAAAGAAGTGGTGTTTATGCTGTCCATGACATAAATCTCAGTATTTTCTCCTCAATTCTGGAGTAAATTACATTCCAGCAATCTGAACATGCTTTGTTGGTACTGACATCTAGCCTTAAATGGGGCTCAACAATCATTCAACATCATACCATGACTTTCTCGTAGAAAAGAAAAAAAAACTAATCAATCACTCCTAAAAGTTGAATTTACTGAACACCTAATAACTGAACTTGTTTTTAACCATTAATTAGATTGGTATTTTATATCGACAATTATAAAAGTACTTTTGATAAAAAAAAGAAGAATTCTACACTTTATTCTTGTGGTTGACCTATTTACAGCTTTATTCCAAAAAACATTCTCAATATCAACAATAAAGTAGGAAGGTATATTTGGTGTAAACTAAAGAGAAGCATTTTCTGTAATTATTTTTGGCAATGCTCACACATTAAAGGCTTAACAAACTTAATTTTAAACTTGTTACAAACTTAGTGGGCTTTGAATGCAGTTTTATTTGATGTTGAACACTTTTTCCAGAGCAACAAACTTAATTAAAGTTGCAGTGTAGTTTTTGAATAAAATAGTCATAACAAACAAAGCACTACCTTTTTATTAATTTTACTGAAAAACATCATTCTCCGTCCTAAAAGAGCACAAGTGTTGATGTTTAGGTACTGTAGTTTCAATTCATGTAGTTTCATTCAGCTTCATGCTAAAGCTTGTGCTCGATGGGAATATTTATACTCTTTGTAGATAAGTCTAATTTATTTTATTAGGTTGATTATAGTATGGATAATTTGGTGCCTAAAATAATATACGGAAACAAAGTAATTTGTGTTTATTTTAAAATAAAAAACTTAAAAAAGAGGTGATTTTTAGAGATGAAAATTGAACTTATCCTGGATTACATCTACAATTCATATGCAGATGCAAATAAACTTCGTTATAGTAATTTAAATCTTAGTTTAATATTTTATTATAAAATTTGTTCGTTACTAGATTTAAATCTCATAAATGTATTGCAACATTATATTTCATAACAGCCTAATTTAAGGAAATGTAATTGTTATTAGACCTGTGGTCTTATTATTAATTCTCGTTGCATCATTGTTTGCCATAATTTCTATTACAGACTTTTATGCAGTGTAATATAACTGTCTGTTCATGGCAGTTGTTACATCAATAATATTCCTCGTGTTGGTCAAATTAAATTACATTCAAACAATTAAAAATAAAAATAATAATGTTTATTTTAATGCTGCAATAAAGACGAAACGTAGTTGTACTGTTTTAAAATGTTCAAAATCGTAAATTTTTTCTTATTAATATTAAGTTGGCTCTCTGTTCCCTAAAGTTGCGTGGATAGGTGATCGATAGCTCGCTAGCATAGCAAGACAAATGGATGAAGATGGATGACTGACCTGCCTGATGGGGGAAGGTGTGGATGTATGGAGTGACGTGAGTGGGTAATCGATAGATAGCCGACCGCCCAAGCATAGCAAGACAAATGGATAAAGATGGATGACTGTCCTGATTGAAGGTGGAATGTGCAGATGTGTAGAGACTTGCGTGGGTGATAAATAGATCGTTAACCAAGCATAGAAAATCAAAAGGATGAAGATGGATGTCTGTCCTGCCTGATGATGGAAGGTGTGGATGTATAGGGAAACAAGCGTAGATGAACGAAAGATAGCCGCCAGCTTTCAAAAGAAAAATGGATGAAGATGGTTGACTGTCCTGCCTTGAGGTGAATGGTGTGGATGAATGGGAATAATTGCATGGGTGATCGATAGATAGTCGATCAGGCGTAGCAAGGCAAAGGGATGAAGATGGATAACTGATCTGTTTGATGGAAGAAAGTGTGGATGTATAAATATACTTCCATTGGTATATTTATATATAAGGCAGCCGCCAGCCTTACAAAGGCAAAAGCAGATAGTTGACTGTCCTGCCTGATCGAAGAAGGCTTGATGTGCTGGGGGACGTGCTTGTGTGATTAATATATAGCAGCTCTGGCGTAGCAAGGCAAACAGATGAAGACGAATGACTGTCCTGCCTGATCGAGGAAGGTGAGATGTGCTGGGGAACGTACGTGTGTGATTAATATACAGCAGTTCAGGCGTAGCAAGGCAAATAGATGAAGACGAATGACTGTCCTGCCTGATCGAGGAAGGTGAGATGTGCTGGGGAACGTACGTGTGTGATTAATATATAGCAGTTCAGGCGTAGCAAGGGAATTATATGAAGACGAATGACTGTCCTGCCTGATCGAGGAAGGTGAGATGTGCTGGGGAACGTGCGTGTGTGATAGCAGCTCAGGCGTAGCAAGGCAAATAGATGAAGACGAATGACTGTCCTGCCTGATCGAGGCAGGCTTGATGTGCTGGGGAATGTGCGTGTGTGATTAATATATAGCAGCTCAGACGTAGCAAGGCAAATATATGTAGACGAATGACTGTCCTGCCTGATCGAGGAAGGCTTGATGTGCTGGGGGACGTGCTTGTGTGATTAATATATAGCAGCTCTGGCGTAGCAAGGCAAACAGATGAAGACGAATGACTGTTCTGCCTGATCGAGGCAGGCTTGATGTGCTGGGGAACGTGCGTGTGTGATTAATATATAGCGGCTCAGACGTAGCAAGGCAAATTTATGTAGACGAATGACTGTCCTGCCTGATCGAGGAAGGTGAGATGTGCTGGGGAACGTGCGTAGGTGATTAATATATAGCAGTTCAGGCGTAGCAAGGGAATTAGATGAAGACGAATGACTGTCCTGCCTGATCGAGGAAGGTGAGATGTGCTGGGGAATGGGCGTGTGTGATTAATATATAGCAGCTCAGACATAGCAAGGCAAATAGATGAAGACGAATGACTGTCCTGCCTGATCGAGGAAGGTGAGATGTGCTGGGGAACGTGCGTGTGTGATTAATATATAGCAGCTCAGGCGTAGCAAGGCAAATAGATGAAGACGAATGACTGTCCTGCCTGATCGAGGAAGGTGAGATGTGCTGGGGAACGTGCGTATGTGATTAATATATAGCAGTTCAGGCGTAGCAAGGCAAATTGATGAAGACGAATGACTGTCCTGCCTGATCGAGGAAGGTGAGATGTGCTGGGGAACGTGCATGTGTGATTAATATATAGCAGCTCAGGCGTAGCAAGGCAAATAGATGAAGACGAATGACTGTCCTGCCTGATCGAGGCAGGCTTGATGTGCTGGGGAATGTGCGTGTGTGATTAATATATAGCAGCTCAGACGTAGCAAGGCAAATATATGTAGACGAATGACTGTCCTGCCTGATCGAGGAAGGTGAGATGTGCTGGGGCACGTGCGTGTGTGATTAATATATAGCAGTTCAGGCGTAGCAAGGCAAATAGATGAAGACGAATGACTGTTCTGCCTGATCGAGGCAGGCTTGATGTGCTGGGGAACGTGCGTGTGTGATTAATATATAGCGGCTCAGACGTAGCAAGGCAAATTTATGTAGACGAATGACTGTCCTGCCTGATCGAGGAAGGTGAGATGTGCTGGGGAACGTACGTGTGTGATTAATATATAGCAGTTCAGGCGTAGCAAGGCAAATAGATGAAGACGAATGACTGTCCTGCTTGATCGAGGAGGGTGAGATGTGCTGGGGAACGTATGTGTGTGATTAATATATAGCAGTTCAGGCGTAGCAAGGGAATTAGATGAAGACGAATGACTGTCCTGCCTGATCGAGGAAGGTGAGATGTGCTGGGGAACGTGCGTGTGTGATTAATATATAGCAGCTCAGGCGTAGCAAGGCAAATAGATGAAGACGAATGACTGTCCTGCCTGATCGAGGCAGGCTTGATGTGCTGGGGAACGTGCGTGTGTGATTAATATATAGCAGCTCAGACGTAGCAAGGCAAATATATGTAGACGAATGACTGTCCTGCCTGATCGAGGAAGGTGAGATGTGCTGGGGAACGTGCGTATGTGATTAATATATAGCAGTTCAGGCGTAGCAAGGCAAATTGATGAAGACGAATGACTGTCCTGCCTGATCGAGGAAGGTGAGATGTGCTGGGGAACGTGCATGTGTGATTAATATATAGCAGCTCAGGCGTAGCAAGGCAAATAGATGAAGACGAATGACTGTCCTGCCTGATCGAGGAAGGTGAGATGTGCTGGGGAAAGTGCGTATGTGATTAATATATAGCAGTTCAGGCGTAGCAAGGCAAATTGATGAAGACGAATGACTGTCCTGCCTGATCGAGGAAGGTGACATGTGCTGGGGAACGTGCGTGTGTGATTAATATATAGCAGCTCAGGCGTAGCAAGGCAAATAGATGAAGACGAATGACTGTCCTGCCTGATCGAGGCAGGCTTGATGTGCTGGGTAACGTGCGTGTGTGATTAATATATAGCAGCTCAGACGTAGCAAGGCAAATATATGTAGACGAATGACTGTCCTGCCTGATCGAGGAAGGTGAGATGTGCTGGGGCACGTGCGTGTGGTGATTAATATATAGCAGTTCAGGGCGTAGCAAGGCAAATAGATGAAGACGAATGACTGTTCTGCCTGATCGAGGCAGGCTTGATGTGCTGGGGAACGGGCGTGTGTGGTGATTAATACATAGCAGCTCAGACGTAGCAAGGCAAAGGCAATATTGTAGACGAATGACTGTCCCTGCCTGATCGAGGAAGGTGAGATTAGCTGGGGCACGTGCGTGTGTGATTAATATATAGCAGTTCAGACGTAGCAAATGGAATTAGATGAAGACGAATGACTGTCCTGCCTGATCGAGGAAGGTGAGATGTGCTGGGGAATGGGCGTGTGTGATTAATATATAGCAGCTCAGACGTAGCAAGGCAAATAGATGAAGACGAATGACTGTCCTGCCTGATCGAGGAAGGTGAGATGTGCTGGGGAACGTACGTGTGTGTGATTAATATATAGCAGCTCAGGCGTAGCAAGGTAAATAGATGAAGACGAATGACTGTCCTGCCTGATCGAGGAAGGGTGAGATGTGCTGGGTGGTATGCGTGGGTGATCGATAGGTATTCTGCCCAGGCGTAGAAAGGGAAATAATGAATATAGATGATTGACCTGGATGAAAGAGGAAAGTGAAGTAGGGCGCGGGGTGACATGACGTAACACTGATGGAATAACTTCGTCACTTGAAGGAAGATAAACAGTTCTATAAACGATTGATGGAGACTAAAGATCACTTTATTTGGAAATGTCAAAACCAGAAGAGTTAAGAACAAACAATATACAGTAAATATCTAAATCTACGTCAGACTGTTGTTATTATTTTAATTCAAACTTGAACCCCAATGATATGATCGCCATATACAGTTTTTATTTAATATTTTTAAACCTATTATTTTTAATTTTAAACCCGTTATTAAATTTTCAAAAGTTTTAGAACCTGTGGAAATCGAGCCTATATTTATAGGAGAAAATAGTTTCATTCCTTGGAAAAGTCATTTTGTAATAAAAGACGTTTTCAGAAAAAATATAATTTCTAATGAATCCTATTGTTCGTTATGTTTTCCGTTTTATGGTGATTTTCCACACGATTTTTAATGTCCTTTTATCGCTGAATACGAATTTTTATACTATTTTAACCAAAGACAATTATTTCTTAGGGATGATACAGAAAAGCTATTGTAGTGTTCAATTACGTGCAGTTGCACAATACGGTAAGGTGATTTTAGAGCAATGACCTTTGAAAAAATGACAGTTGGTAGCCATTTTAGACAGAGGCAGCCAGTAAGGTGTTTTAGGATGTATATATATTGTACATAAAACCATGTTAAATGAAGTAAGTGATGGATCTGTTAAACAGTTTTTTTTCTTAATTCGTGACAGTATATCCTTTAATATAAGTTCTTTTTTACTACTTAAAAAATTCAAAATTTCATAACAATATAAAATATACTAACATTACTGCATTATTAATATACAGGGGATTTCAAAAATAATAACCCGATTTAAATTGCTTTATATATTAGAACGAGGGGGCTTAGCCTATATTTGACATTAAAATTCTCAAAAAAGAAATACGTTTACGAAAATGTATAATAACTTTTCAATATGTCGTCCAATTGTAGCACAGATGACATTTAGTGATAACTACAGATCTGATAGGTACCTTCCACACAATTTGGGACGAATTAAGCTATCCACTAGATGGTATTGCGCGCTGCAAATGCAGGACATATTGAACATTTATGATACATTTTCGTAAACCTTATTCTTTTGTGAGTATTTTAATGATCTCTATGATTGGGCTAAGCTCTTGTTTCCAATAAAATATAGCTATTTAAAATCGGGTAATTCTTTTTAACCACCCAACTACAGTTTTAAAAAATGTAAAGGCACTCGAGGGGATGAGATATGTAAATGCTTTTGAATTATATTTATACCTGATACTAGTTCGTACTATACGGTATCAACTATGAGACTATACGGTATCAACCATCGATCTATGAGTTGGCCAGTGGGGAAGGACATATCTCTTGAAACTCCTTCCAACACATATCGTGCGAGTCTGTTGTAGACCTATCCAGTAGTTTGCATGTCAGTGCTACTACAGTGTGGAGCCTAGTCAATACTAAGTCCATAATCTCACAACCACGTATCGTCCAAATACATTCACTCCATGCATTTTTTACTTTAACTAGATTATATTCAGTCAGTTATCCATCGAAACGGTACAAACACAATCGAGTATTTTTAGGTCGGCTTTTAGCGAGCCAATACTATTTTTGAATTTGTCTCATAAACTACAAAATTATGGACTAAAGAATAGGCGTCAATATACTTTTATAAATTTCCAAGCTTATATCCAGACTCACATTTGATTAAAATATTTGGTTTCTAAGATATAGGCATTAGGCAATCCATAGCTCTCTAAAATAGTTGAGCTAACCCTAATTTAAAACATCCCGACAACATTTACGCAGAGACATTTTATTTTACAATTTAAGGCCTAGTTAAAATACCTGAATATGCTTTGTATCATGTTTTTTTTTCTGGAATAGTTATATAACCATTACATTTTATTTATACACACGGTAATATTTTTGGGAGTTTGTCTCTAGAATGTTAGTAGTTATTTAGTATTATAGTATAACATTTTAAAGAAACACTTTTTTATGGTTATCTTAAAGTTTTTCTTTGATGTTCAAACAACTAAGTCCGACTAATCTTAATTATTGATTTTATTTACATGTACATTTCTCTGTCCCAAGTAAAACGTTGCTTCTCTAATTATGAGCTGTTTATGGGGGTCCAGTACTGGAGCGCTAGTGTAGTCCCATGTAAATGTAATGCAGTTTAAACCAGCAGTAGGGGCAGACCTCACAAACTTATCAGATTACTAGTACAAATATTTCTTATTAAAGATAAAAAATTGCTCGATGTTTCTGTAGGTTACGGACTGTCCGCTTTGCAGTCCATTAGATCATTTTTGTGGACTGATCGATCCACGTTGTTAGACCACAGTCTAGTATTCGGAAAGCAATCAGGTGGGGGGGGGGGGGGTCGTGCTCACTCTCTCGTTCTCTGACACTCCGTTCATTAAGTTAATTTCGGTACAAACCTGCAAATAGAGTACAAGTACCAGGCGAACAACGCGCGCATGCAGTTTTTCATATACTATAACCAATATGTGTTTGTTAGTTTGATAACTATGCAATAGGCATCATTGAACGATGTTACAGGTTGATGCAAACATACGACAATATTAATCTAGAACAGGCTTAAGCGGGCCGGTGTCATAACTAGAATGTACAGTTTCCGGTGACAACCGCGTCAAGGGTACTATCTACAATATTTACAAGATGTACCAGACGTTTTACATCACCCATACTGTGATGTGGCTTCCTCAGTGGTTTCTCTGAGACCACTAAGGATGCCACATCAACAGTATGGCGAAACGTCTGGTCATCTTGTAAATATTGTAGATAGTACCTTGACGCGGTTGTCACCGGAAACTGTAGATTCTAGATACGACAATATTAGTCATCTAATGCCGTCTTTCAAACTCAGATAAACATCTTGAGTCCAAACGTTCACATATCCATAGAAAGTAGTAGTTATTTTAAGTACTAATAAAGGTACAAAACTATATATATATATATATATATATATATATATATATAATGGTTTTAAAAGCAACGATTATTATTGTCTAACATTTAATTTAAATAGTTGTTAATTGAATTTATAAAAAATTCTTAGTGTTGCTTTATTGCAACTACTCTCCAAATAAAAACTGTTGCAAGACCAAATGATACAGAGTCCATTATATTAACTCATTTACTAACTAATTTTCAAACTAATCAAATGTGATTATTAAAGACATGATACCAGAGACAAAGTACAGTATACACGAACTCTTGCTTTCTTTCTCTGTAGGTGTTCGTTAACTCATTAAATCAAAACATGCCACAACTACTAAACACCTACTGCGTTACACGTAGGCGTTTCCAACTTGGAGGCGGCACAGTTGTTGCTTGACACCGGCGGTGGAATAAAACAGAAACAATTGTATGTTAGAAGGAGGTAATCTGGTAGTATACGTCAACATTTTAGTAAAATGATTGATAATTGTTAAAAAGTGTAATAATATCTTGACAATAAAGAATTAAAAAGATAAACAATAATATTTTGCAAATATGGCTCTGTTACATTTAACATATTATATGAACTCATCATTATCACTTAAATAAGTTAAATTATATGTAAACTATACTTTGCCCTGGTTATTGGACTATTAATAAATTAGTCCTTTCTGATGCTAAGTCGAACTCATATAGTAACAATGACTACATTCATTCATATACACTCATCACACTCATTTCACGCCTCAATAGTTCGCCCATATCTCTACGATCGGCGTCTTAGAGTATGAATAATGAATAATAATAATAAATAATAATGAATAAGAATAACGTTTGGGACCAGGTTAGTAATGTGAATATTTATAAAGAGTTATTAAATCCATTAACGAGGTCTCGCTTAGAGTTAGAAAAATGAAAAACTAAATCGAACGTCACTTTCAGAAGAATGTCAGTTTCGTGACATTTCATTTTATAAAAAACAGTTCTGTCATCTTAAAATCACTTTACATTCATATTTCACTTCAATCGTTTTATGAACACATCTTAATTCATTTATAACACGACCGTCATAGTAAACACTTTAGCTTTATTAGAATGCATTGTAATTTAGAAATATTTCATGATATTTTTATTTAAAATTTTTCTTTATATAAAATGTCACGATTAAATCTTTATTAAAAACAAGTGTAATGTCACCCGACGAGTTTTACAATATACTTATTACATTTTGAAATCAAGCTATTACCATACTCAGGGCCAAAGTGATTGACAAAGAACATATTTGTACTTAGTATTACATTTATTATCGTGAAATTTCACTGGTTTACAAATTCTAGTTACACGTAATATGATTTTTAAAGTTAATCAATCACGAAAGTAGTATTTACTTTGTATATTGATTTAAATATAACAAATTTGTAATATTTTAGTCTATTTAGTAGTTGCATATAAAATAATGAGCATTAAAAATTGGTAGATTGTCACTCTCCAGATCTGTCCACTGAAAAGGTCCATGTGTTATATGGATTTTAAGTTATTCCAAAATATCCAGAATAATGTTATAATTAAATGTAGGTTTGATGTGATCAAATCAAATAAAACATGTATGGCTTCCCAAGTTCCTTCACTTTATAAGCTTGTTGGACAAATGGCACATAACACTCATTATGTTGTACTAAAGTACCGCAGTGCTGTAATCCAGCTGCTTGGGGGGACAAATTTCTGTGAAGATTGTATTGTATAGGTTCATAATTGGTCCTCTTAGGCTCCCTTCACACTGGGCCGCTCTGGTCGTGCCACCATGGTGGTGCCACCTACGTCAAGAACATTGTTTCAAAAGGCGTCCTTTACAGTAGACAGTGGGTCAAGGGGGCCGTGGGATACCATGCACTACTAGTGGCAGCGCCACCATGTCATACTATGGCTTGATTTCGGAAACGCACCTTGTCAATGTC
>JAQJVL010006016.1:0-31611 GCA_035578905.1 Stictocephala bisonia
GATTTTCGAAACACTAAATCAAGATTATTTATCTACATAAACAGAATTTGTGAAAAAATACAAAATAAGAATAAAAGCTTAATCAACAAACCACTACAAATACAAATCAATTCGCAATTGCTTTATTATCTTAAGTTTATAATAGTAATATATCATAACTAATGGTTTTGTAAGGATAATAACGTGACCAAGCGATTGAATTTCCTACTACTACAAGCCAAGATAGAGTTGAATTTAGGACAAGTATAACAATTTTGTTTGAAGTAGTATATACTTTCGAAATTAAAGTTAAAAAATAAAACATACAGAAACGTTCTTGTCCACCTTGTATTAAACAAGTCCTAAAACGGAGTTTTGAGTAATACAAATGTAAAGTTAGTGGGTCTTTTGACATGTTTTATATAAATAGTGTACGAAAACAGGACATCTCATAGAGGTGGCCCACTGTACACACCACTCAAGTATATTTATATGTTCGCAAACTGGAATTTATATTTTGGTGTGTTCACAAGCTGCATGCCTTTACACTTATTCGCAAACAAGACAACTGGCAAGGGGTACAGTTGCAGTCACACACCAACCAGAGTGTATGCTGTCACACTACTATGTCGACCGCTGACAAACTTCAAAGACCAGTGTACAACTTGCTCCAAAAGGCTTCCGGTTGCTATAAAACCAATGGTTTAGTTTAAACGTTTTAAAACTAAAACTGGAAGACTTATCTGGCCTAATATCACTTTTAATATTTTGATACAGGCCTGAATCGTTTCTTATCTAGTAGATTATTAAGTATTTTCTTTTTTGTTGCATGAAATGTGGCCCCCCTGTGAACTAAGTCTGTGTGGCCCCGGGGCAATTTGCCCCTTTTGCCCCCCCCTCTGGGCGGCCCTGCTGAGAAATGTAGCTATAAAAATAATTATTTCACTAGTTCATGCTTATTCAGGGTGGCCAGCTATCGGGAAAACCGGGAATACCGGGAATTATGCGTGAATTACGACTACCGGGAAAAAAAGCGTGAATTATGCATGAATTTTGAAGTTTACCGGGAATTTTTACGAAAATCGTTTGTTTGTGAAAAACTATTACCAATCGTATCATTTCTATTTAAAATAGTTAGTCATGTCTAACTAAATCGGCATGTTTCCATAAACGCAGGTTATTTAGGCACTTTTGAAAGTAGCCAAAATTAGAAAGTTGGGCGGACGTACCGTCGTTATGACAACAAGCGATTATAGGACAATAGACTGAAGACGGATGGGCGGACGGACTCTGACCTTGGCATTCTCGAAATTCTCGTATTGACCGTCGTCCTGTGACCCAAAGTTGTTCACATCAAATACTGTGCAGTCATTTGGAACTTCTCCATCCTGCGACTACGGCGTTCATATTAGTCATCTTAGGCGACCATATTCTGTTATTTTGCGTGGGCGTGATTATTCTTCATTTTTAATATAAGTTCGGTAAATCAAAACTAAGGCATTTTTTATTACTGTTTCAAATACCGTATTCGTAAGCGTTGATTATGTCGAAGTGTGTTCGTAGATTTGGCGAACTGTGATGAAGAAATAGAATCATCAATTACATGTCTGCTTTCACAAAACAGGTAAGTTGCTACTGACAAGATTGTTTACCTTTTACTGTAATTATTGTTATTATTATATACTAATAAAAATAATATGTTAGTTACTAAATCAATATAATTGTTAAATATAAAACTTCAATAATGAATTTGACTTTGATAACCTGAAATTAAATTTTCTGAACATAACTAAATTCAAAATTTTTGCTTGAAATGGGGTCAAGAATTGGCTATTTTGATGTGTTTTTTTGCTCTGAAGACGAATTTTAAAACTATATCGTCTATTACGATTATTTCTTGAGGTATAACGGAAGAACTACTTTCGCGGCGAATCGCGAAAAGCGGCAATTACGCAATCATTATTTGCAACAACTATTCATCACAAAAACCGAATTCCCTTATATTCTCCCTGGAGTGACGGCCTAAGAGGCCAAACACCCGAATTTAACGCAAATTACGAATTTTTGTTGAGTAAATGGACAATTGGGATAAGTTAGGTTATGTTTGGTTACGTCAGTAATAAGTGAGTTTGATTACATCCGCGGAAAACTCGTTTTCACCGAAAAATCTAAAAATTAGTTTTTTATCTGATAGTGAAAAAAAAACAACTTTTTAAAATCTTTTTTCATTTTTATTTTTTTATGTTGAACTCAAATATATAAATGGTTTTGTGTTCAGCGGCCTGCCGATCTTCACTCCGGCGGGAATATAGGTGAATTCGGTTTTCGTGATTAATAGTTTTTGTATATAATGATCGCGTATAATAGCCGCTAATCGCGATTCGCCGCAATTGTGGTTTTTCCTTTATATCTCGAGAAATAGTTGTAATAGACCAAAATAGTTTTCAAATTTGCATTTAGCGCAAAAAACACATCAAAATAAAAAAATGATTAAAATGCCAATATAGTTTAAATAACGGAAATATGACAAAAATACTAAAAGTTGTGACATTGGGTTTTTAAGAATTTTTCGTAAAATACGTTTTTTCAGCGGAATAAAAAGCATATCTCATGACAATACAGCCAATTCTCTTTTTCGACTACTTTTTTTTTATTTTTCGTGTTTTTTATGCTGAACACATATATAACTGGTTTTATAGTAAAATTATTTTTCAGCTCTAAAAATGCTTTTTTTATTGACATGACCAAACATAACCTAACTTATCCTAATTGTCTATTTTTTTCAACAATAATTAGTAATTTGTGTTAAATTAGAGTTTTTGGCCTCCGTGACGTCCTACGTCATAGGAATATATGTGATAAAGATTTTGTGATTAATAGCTGTTGTTTAAAATGATCGCGTAATGGCCGATAATCGCAGTGAAAGTAGTTTTTCCATTATGTCTCAAGAAATAATTGTAATAGACCAAAATAGTTTTCAAATTTGTATTCAGCGCTAAAAAATTATTAAATAACAATTTAAATTAAAGAAAATATGACAGAAATACTAAAAATTATTACATTGGTTTTTCGAATTTTATGGTAAAATACATGATTCCGCAGAATAAAAAGCATATCTTATGAAAATACAGCTAATTCTATACCCGTTTTAAATAAAATTTTCCAATTTTGTTTGGTTACAAGAAACTGTATAAATAATTTAACTGCAAAACTAATTGTTTATTTGTGTTCAATATTAAAAAAAAAACACATGAAATGAAAAAAGAAATCATTGGTCAAAAAAGTTGGTTTTTTACATTTAGATAAAAAAACAAGTTTTCCGCAGATGAAATAAACCTCCTCAAGAATTATAAACTCATTTCACCGTTTTTTCAATAAGAAATCATATTCTCATAGGTGACAAGAAAATGCATAATTACCATATTTTTACGGCATTCCATGGTAGTGGCATTTTTAATTTAGTTTTTACATCCAGTTATGGACAACAATCTAAACCCAACATGCTTCATCTATTTGGACCTCCTAGGATTTGAAACCAAGACCCCCTGCATGGAAGTCACAAGTGCTAGCTACTAGTTTGGGAAGATGCTTCATACATTCAAATAGCAAACTAGAAATTACCAATCTTCCTTTTTATAATTTTATTAGTTTTTTTAATTTACGTCAAAATTGTAGGTTTATAGTTTTATTTATTTTTTACTAGAAAAAACATTGTTACATAAAAGAGTCAGTCTTGTTCTAGCTAAATATGCAGTTTCTGTATATTTTCCAGTAAATAATTTTGTTTGATGTTGTATTATTTTGTTTTTGTTTATTTTCAGGTTTATACATTACAAGCAATATGCCCAAGACATACTCTCATGGGAAAACGAGCTTCAGAGAGGACTGGTTGTCTGACCCAGAATTGAAGCATTGGCTACTGAAAGCTCCCAACGATATCCATGCAGCAAGATGTCGCTATTGCCCTGCTGCAGTGATATCCCTTTCATCAATGGGTCGACAGGCACTGACAAGTCACATGAAGGGGAAGAAGCATATCAATGCCTCAAAAATGAAGAATTCTCTTCCAATCGGCACTTATTTTAAAGAAGAGGATTCAGGTGTTAAACAAAACCAACAAGTTGTAGACCAGTCATTCAATCCGCCTTCTCATCATGCAGACGTAAGACCATCTACCTCATCAGGTGAGTTATCATCTTCATCAAGTATTCAGCCATTGGGAATGCATGGCATAAAACAGTATCTTCTAAGTGAAAGTATAACTAAAGCTGAAATTATTTGGTGCGTTCAGTCAGTAATGTCACACACATCATTTAGAAGTGCTGCTTTAGGCATAGAAGCCATGAAAATGATGTTTCCAGATAGTCAGATTGCAGAAAAAATAGAAATTCACAGAACTAAATTATCTTACATTATCAATTTTGGTTTGGCACCTTACTTCAATAATCAGTTAATTAAAGAAGTGGAAAAATGCCCTTGTTTTGTCATTTCATTTGACGAATCGCTAAACAAAATATCAATAAAACAGCAAATGGACATAGTTGTTAGGTTTTGGGATAGTTGTAAAAATGAGGTGGTAACCAGGTATCTAACTTCCCAATTTTTACACTCTGCGTCAGCTGTTGAACTCCAAGGAGCCCTAATGTCTGCCTTGAAACCTTTTCAACTTCAGAACTTACTCCAAGTTTCAATGGATGGGCCTAATGTAAACATAAAATTACTAAAAGACTTAAAGGTTTACTTAGGCGAACAAATTACTGACAGGACATTGATTGATTTTGGAACTTGTAGCCTTCACACAGTTCATAATGCTTTTAAAGTAGCTATGTTAGCTACTAAATGGGACTTGGTTAAATTTTTGAGAGCTCTTTATAATTATTTTAAAGAGTCTCCAGCCCGGCGAGGTGAGTACATTAGAAATACAAAATCAAGTCTTTTTCCAAAGAAGTTTTGTGCTGTTAGATGGCTTGACAATTCTGAAGTGGCACAAACAGCAATTGACATCATCCCTAATATTAAAAAGTACATCTCGGCTATTTCAGAAAGCAAAGGAAGGAACTCACTAAAAACCTCTGCTAGTTATACTACAATAGTTGACAGTTTGAAAGATCCACTACTATCTTCCAAACTTGCATTTTTCAAAACTCTGAGTGCTGACACTGAACCTTTCTTAAAAACGTTTCAAACTAACTGGCCTTTTGTACCGTTTCTGTATAGTGCACTATCAGATATGACAAAAGATGTCCAAAAGAGATTTGTCAAACCAGAGAAAGTCCGAGTTGGTGTTGACTTAGACGATGAAGAAAACCTACTATCATTCAAACATGTGGATTTGGGTTTTCTAACTCGAGCAGAAATAGCTAAGTCTGTTGTCAAAGATGTTGACATAGCTCTTTTGCGCAGACAAGCAAAGGCTGGCATGAAAGCTTTTGTAAAGAAAATTGAAGAGCGCTCCCCCCTAAAATTTTCTATAACAAAACATTTGACTAGTGTGGATCCAAAAGTAGCTTGTACACCTGAAGGAGAATCCTTGTTTAATAATCTTGTAGAGGATTTTGTCTCCAAAAGCTGGATCAGTGGAACAAAAGCAGATGTTGTTTCACGTGAATATTCAAAAATCACCAAAGAAGAAGATTTTGTAAAAGCATCTGCTTCATTCAAGAACTGTAAAGAAAGACTTGACAATTTCTGGATGGTAGTTATCGGAGATAATGAAAAATTCAATAATTTAAAAGACTTTTTAAAAATAGTATTGACACTATCTCATGGAAATGCTCAAGTGGAGAGGGGATTCTCCATTAACAAAGAATGTTTAGTGGACAATTTAAAGGAAAAATCTCTCATAGGACTACGAACGGTCTATGATGCTGTCATAGCTGACGGAGGTTTGAAAGAGCTAACTGTAACAAAATCCATGATTAATTCAGTAAGAAATTCATATGCCAAGTACAAGGAAGCTCTTCAGGCAGCTAGGGAGCAAAGTGACAGTAGGAATCAAAAAGAAGATGTTAAAAAACGGAAGTTAAAGGAGCTGGATGAGCTGAAATCCAAGAAAGCAAGATTGATGGACGAAGCTCTTAAAGAAGGCCAAGCATTGGATGCTAAAATAAAAGAACTTAGTAAACAGCTGTAAAAAGTTGTAAATAGTACCATAGTGCAGTTTATTTTCATTGATGTTTGTCAAATTTTGTTAGGCCTATATTATTTAACATTTCATTTCTATTATTTCATGTTAATGCCATCAATTTTTATTAAGATTATATTAGTTTAAATTTCTTTCATTGTTTTAGCTTTTGTGTACAATTTTATTTCATGGAGGAATTTTAGTTATAATATGTTTGTATGGCGAGTGCATAATTATTGAAATCTATTTATTTAAAAAGTGTAGTTTATTTTTAATGAATTTTGTTAGGCTTATATTATTTTATATTTCATTTCTAATATTTCATGTCAATGCCATAAATTTATTAAGTTTATATTATTTTAAATTTCTTTCTTTGTGTTAGCTTTTGTGTTCAATTTTATTTCATGCACGAATTTTAGCAATAATATGTATATATGGTGAATGCATAATTATTGAAATCGATTTATTTGAAAAGTTTGCACTACACTTGATTGATTGATTTTTGTTAGGCTTATATTATTTTACATTTCATTTCTAATATTTCATGTCAATGCCATCAATATTATTAAGTTTATATTATTTTAAATTTCTTTCTTTGTGCTAGCTTATGTGTTCAATGTTATTTCATGCATGAATTTTAGTTATAATATGTTTATATGGCGAGTGCATAATTATTAAAATCTATTTATTTAAAAAGTGTAGTTTGTTTTATTGATTTTTGTTGAATTTTGTTAGGCTTATATTATTTTACATTTCATTTCTAATATTTCATGTCAATGCCATCAATTTATTAAGTTTATATTATTTTAAATTTCTTTCTTTGTGTTAGCTTTTGTGTTCAATTTTATTTCATGCAGGAATTTTAGTTATAATATGTATATATGGCGAATGCGTAATTAATTATTGAAATCTATTTATTTGAAAAGTGTAGTTTATTTTATTGATTATTGTTGAATGTTGTTAGGAAATATGTTAGTTTAATATTATCTCTGCATTAGCTTTTGTGTAGTGCAAATTTTTATTTCATGCAGGAATTTTAATTAAATATATGTCACGTGCTTGATTTTAAAAATTAATTAGTAACAAAAAAATTTCAAGTGGGCCTACTTGTCTATTAGAAATTGTTAAATTTGTATAGTAGTAAGTTTTAAGAACTATACAAAACTGTGTACTTAATGTAGAGTTTTCTTGTTATAAATATTATTCTTGTTTTTAACTACATATTTGCATAGATTATTAATATGTTCTTTTTCAAATGATTTTATGTGTCACATTTTTGCTTTCATATTTCATGTAATTTATATATATATATATATATATATATATATATATATATATATTGCTGTTAATTTACAAATATGTCTGTATTTTCTTATGAATGAGGGCTTTTTTGTAAATAGTTAATGTTTATAGTTATCAGTGCCTGTGAAAAATTCAAATAGTCTTGTTCCACAGTAAAAAATTTGTATTTTGTTTTGTATTTTTGTTAAATTTTTTCAACATACAAGAAACAATTGTTTTTTAAATAAATATGTTTATTTTATACCGTTTATGTGTGTTTTTTAGTTACCGTAAGTGACCTGGAAATTATTATTTAACATCCTGGAAAACCTGGAATTATGCATGAATTTTAAAATCCAGTTTTGCTGGCCACCCTGTTATTGTTAGGTACATTAAAGTATTTTTTATTGTCCTTACATTCATTAATCATTATCATTTATTTCAGAATCTCATTATTTAAAAATAAATATTGGCTTAGCCTTTTTTTAATAATACCAGACTTTTGCATGTAAATAAAAAAAAAAACTTGGGAGATTTGCTCAAAACTGATAAAATGTTAAGTTAAAATTATCCAATGTTCAAACTTTGCTGACGTTTCGGCTTAATTAGAGTAAGCAATCCTCAGGGCGAGACACATTTCAGTTTTCTTTTTACACAAATGGCCTTATACAAAATATAATCATAGCTAAGGTGTTTTTCAAAAACCTTGTCTACATAATCCAAAGATAGTAAATATTTATTTTTATGAGTTTATGTAACTAATATCAAATTAATAATGTAGTATAGTGATGATATAATTAATAATGTAGTATAGTGATGATATAATTAACAATGTAGTTTAGTGATGATATAATTAATAATGTAGTATAGTGATGATATAATTAATAATGTATAGTGATGATATAATTAATAATGTAGTATAGTGATGATATAATTAACAATGTAGTTTAGTGATGATATAATTAATAATGTAGTATAGTGATGATATAATTAATAATGTAGTATAGTGATGATATAATTAATAATGTAGTTTAGTGATGATATAATTAATAATGTAGCATAGTGATGATATAATTAATAATGTAGTACCGGTATAGTGATGATATAATTAATAATGTAGTATTCAAATTCAAAATCATTTATTATTTTTTTATTTGATATTATATTGCAGTGTCTTTTTTAATCTCTCTAGCATATAAATATTTGAGGGATCAACTAATTTTATCGTAATGAAATATCTTTAATATATAGGTAATCTTAAAATAACTAACAAACAAAACAAAAATAAATAAACAAATCAATAAGCACCAAGGAAACATAGTTAAAGGAAATTAATTAACATTTGTTATTCACTATAAATACAATTTTTTTTCAAAAATGTAATTTTTTTTATATCAGTAGTCCTAATGTTTATTTTATTTTGGAGTTCATATCAATTGATTGTTTGATTGTTTAAAAATTTCCTCCTGGATCACGACTGGCATTCCTAACTATACATAAGCCTCAAAGCACTAAACACTAACACAATGGAAACAAACAAATAAAAAATATACATAACTATATAATATAAATATACTATAAATCGGAAGTAAATAAGTAATATTAAATACTATATAGACTATGAACAATTCAACAAACAAATAAATAAAAACAAAAACAAATGAAATCAATTATGTGCATGTAACATATATATAATCCAAATAAATAACGATACAAATAACAACAAATAAACTCTAACAGCAATAAACACAATGGAATAGTTAAAAAAATAATATACTTAACTATATAAAACAAATATACTATAAATCGTCAATAAATAAACAATATTAAATACTGTATAGACTATGAACAATTCAACAAACAAAAACAAAAAACAAATTAAATCAGCGATATGCATGTAACATATGTATAATACAAAGAAATAACGATACAAATAACAACAAATAAAATCTAAAAGTAATAAGAAACATAATATTCTAACTATAAACTTATGTGCCAATAAATGACAGTGAAAATTAGTCTCACTGTTGTTCACTAACAACCTTATTTATAGTAGTTGCAAAGAATGCACTCAGATATTGAGCCAAACAGGTAGATGGCATTCTTTGTTCCCGTGTTCAGCAGCAAGACCCGGCTGGTAGGAACCAGTTTAATACCGGCTCCCGTCAAAACTCTGTCAGTATTGCTGTTGATTTACACGTTATATCACATACATAATGATATAATTAATAATGTAGTTTAGTGATGATATAATTAATAATGTAGTATAGTGATGATATAATTAATAATGTAGTATAGTGATGATATAATTAATAATGTAGTTTAGTGATGATATAATTAATAATGTAGTATAGTGATGATATAATTAATAATGTATTATAGTGATGATATAATTAATAATGTAGTTTAGTGCAGGGCCGGATCTAGACAATTTTTGAGGGGGGGCAAACTAAAATTTGCCGCCCCTACCCCCCCCCTTCACCCACAACAAAAAATCCCTAACAAATTAAACAAAAATGGAATAGGTAAACAAATAAAATAAGAAAAGTTGACATAGTTTTTATAAAGTATTATAATTTATACAAATATTCACACTATAAATAACAATGGTATGTAGGTAGTAGTAGTATAGACTTTAGATGCGTCACAACTTAATCTCTAATGATTACTTTACGACTCTTTTTGGACGCAAATTCTTTGATCACTTTATCAAAGCTAATGTTTGAGGCTCGCTTGTGTTCGATGGTAATAATGCTAAGATCAGTGAGTCTTTGTTGAGACATAGAACTTCTTAGGTGATTTTTGACCAACTTGAGCTTGCTGAAACTCCTTTCTCTGGTAGCAACTGATACTGGTAGTGTGAGGAATATTTTAAGTCCTGTTGTAATATTCGGGTACATTTCTTCTAGCTTGTTCTTTAAAATGAGTTCTAGTGTAGTGGAAGCACTAGACGTTTTCAAGTTATTATCTACTCCTAATGCAAAGCCTTTAAAACTTTCGATTTCAAATATCAACTCCTTTTTGTTCAAGTCTTCTTTATACGTATCTGCCAACTCACCAGCTTTGAGTTTCAAGTCATCTAAGGTAATTTCATTAATTTGGCCGCCATTCAAAAACCCGAACTTGTCATTGATATTCTCTAATGATTTAAATCTGGTGCTCAATTCCATTCAACCTATCAGAAATTTGCAGCATGGATGCAATGAACAGCTCTTCAGGGGTGCGGGTTACAGCTTCATCTTCACAAAGTTCGTCATACATTGTTTTCCTTTTCCTCTTCCTTTTTTCTGTGAATTCTGGAGATATATCATTCATTTGTGCAATCAACTTTGCTTCAGAATACTCTCGTGAAGTTTTCAGAAACTGACAAAGTCCTAGAATGTTTCTGGAAGCCTGGTCAACTGTTAAGTCTTCTCTTTGTAGAAACTTATTAACACCATCAATCTTTTTCAGTTGTGAATACCAAAAACAACACAAAACAATAAATTCAAAAGTTTTCAACTTGTTAAGCAAAGATTTAGATTCTGATTTTGAGTCAGATGATGAGAAAGGGTGATCTAGGATTTCTTCTAGTGCCTCTATGACTTTGCCAAAGTGTTTGTACACAGCTTCAACAGCCTCGATTCTCACAGATCATCTTGTTTTGCTTTGTGATTTTAGAGTTGTCGGTACATGCTTCATTAGAATTTCCCATCGCGAAGTGGAAGCAACAAAAAAATTGTACAAACTCCCCAAAGTTCCAAAAAAGCTTTGTGCTTCAACTGAAGCGTCTGCTGCATGCACTCCTACCAGATTCAACGAATGGGCTACACAGGGCATGAAATTGGCTAGTTCATTTTTCTCTAGAATTCTAGCCTGTACCCCTTTGTACTTCCCAGCCATGTTGGCTCCATTATCATAGGACTGTCCTCTACAATTTTTTATATCAAGCCCATCTTTTTCAACTTTTTCAAGAATTTCTTGTGTAAGTCCTTCGCCTGTTTTGTTGCTTACTGTAAAAAAATCCAAAAAACTTTCTTCAACCTCTGAGCTGTTTGGTTTGACATATCGAAGGATTTCAGTCATTTGTTCATTGTGACTGATATCAGGAGTGCAGTCAAATATCAATGGATAATACTTTGCATTATTAATGTCCTTTACGATATCTGTTCTGATTTCGGTTGCTATAATATTTAGAAATTCATCCTGTATTTGATGTGAAAAGTAGGAAACCTGACCTTTCTTATGTCGCTCAATATGTTGACAAAGATGCACATTGTACCTCGAAATAAGGTCAATGGTGTTTAAAAAAGATCCACTATCTGGAGCACCAAAATCTTTAGTTTCATGTGTTCCTCTAAAAGATTTTCCTTGTTTAGCTAGGAACAAGATAGCATCAACTATGCTGTGCAAGACAGATTTCCAATGAGATATTTCTTTGTTTATTTGGTCTTGCAATTTTTTGTCAATACCCCCTTTCCCTGGTAAAAGAGTAGAGCCCTCCATTGGCCAAAGCAGTTTTGATGGTATGGTGCAGTGTCATGATCAGGTATTTTGTCACTTAGTTTCTTCCATGAAACAAATCCTTCATTTTTGCAAAGGGAAGATAACTTAGCTTCTGTTAATGGTATTGTATTAGAAAACAACCTACATGGAATACAGTATAAAGCATTATGAGTCTCACTGTAACTTAACCACGACCTTTTAACTTTAGTTCCATTTCCTAACTTTCTTGTAAACCAGCCTTTTGTCAGGGTTTGGCCTTCTCGTAAGCTTTTAGAAAGGTCAGGTTCGTATTCATTTTCCGCTCTCATTTTTACAATATAGCACCTTTGAGAGTCAGAAATTGTTTCTGGCCAGGTGCCAGGGTCGTTGAAATTAAAATCAAACTTACATGTAGTTTTAGAAGCCGACGGGGACGAGTATTGATTATGACCAGAGTTAGAGTTAGATGTCTCAGGATCAGGAAGTGAAGGTGACGGTGACATTCCATCTTCATGATTTAACTTTTCTTCATCAACTGAACTGGACTCAGAAGCGGCGACAGTAGCATTTGTAGTACTGGGCCCAAACGAGGGTTCATTATCATCTGTAAAAACGCAAACAAATATAATTCACATCATTTGTGCTAAAAAATATCAGAGTTTAGAGTTAAGCTGAAAATGAGCGGCTAGAGGGAGTATAGTAAAAGGTTAAAACAAAATAAATATATTTTCTTTGAAACTATCTGTTTCAATGATATTTTTATTCAAAGATTTCTAATGGCTGCCATTTTGTTTTTAAAGAAAGAAAAACAATGATATTTTTTCCTGATTTTACTTTTATTATCTTAACCTGTATACCCAATTTCAATTTCATACGTTGAAGGATTTCAAAACAAAAATAAAAAGTTTTCTGTGAAAAATAGAAAATGGCGACTAGTGGCTAAACTAAGTCAAAATTGTCCATATAAACCGAAAGTGTATAGCCAACCCCGCATTTTGTAACAAACCATTTATTGTAAATCAGCTGGTACTTGCTTATTTGTTCAAACTCATATTATAAAACTAAACCAAATTATTTTAAAACTAAATCACCAAGTTTTACCATAAAATAAAATTATATACGATTTTAGATCCAAGTACATGTGAGCCAAATTTTATAAAATCAAATAGGTCAATGATTTCAGCCATTGTTGTGTTCTCAGAGAGACTAACAAAAGTGTTTTATATTTTTTTCTAAGAAAAATAATCAAACTAAATATAAGTCTTAAAATTTTAAAGAAAAAATTTAATTATTGCAGTTTTAGTTTTTGAAATTTATTTAACATAAAATAGTTTATACGTGTTAATAATATCAAAAATGAAACATTTATATCAAACAAAAATTTATAATATTTAAGTTTACATTTTTTTCACCATTATATTGTATAAACTACTGGTTATGTTATGTTACAAAGTTACCAGAGTAAGAGTATTATTTATATAAAAGACTAAAAACTGTACCCTTTAATGTAAACAACAGAACCATTGAACATTACAATGAGTTTTGAGTTTGTTATACTTACCATTTTTTGCAGTTGCAGTGTTTTTATAAAACAGGTCAATTTTCCGTGTCTTTGATAATACATTGTCTTGCCTCTTCTTCTTTTCTTTAGCTGATTTTTTGTACTGTGCTCCACTAAGCTTTTTTCGACCATCCATGTTATATTAAACAACAAGGCAACAGTAAAAAGAAGTAAACATTACATTATTACCAGTGCGATAACAGATGATAATTAAGCATGTAGAAGGAAAAAACTAGACGACAGCAGAAAACACGGAACACAGTAGTTGCACTACGCAACGCAACAAAAGACGCAGTGAGGCAGGGCGGCATGGCGCCTTGACTGGGATGGCGATCAGCTGAAATTGTAAACAAACTTTGCTGCTAACTATGCTATTAGGGCTCTCAGTGTTTTCTACTCCGTTGCAATTATTATATTGATTGCTATTGTAAAATTATTGTTTGTTTATTACGTTATGCAGTTTTGAAATTACTTAATTGACGTTCCTTTATGACGTTTGGCTCATTAAAAACTTGTACAAACTGTATTAAACAAATTTTCTGCAACCAGAATTTGCCGCCCCTCAACCCTGCCGCCCGGGGCAACAGCCCCCTCTGCCCCCCCCTTGTTCCGGCCCTGGTTTAGTGATGATATAATTAATAATGTAGTATAGTGATGATATAATTAATAATGTAATTTAGTGATGATATAATTAATAATGTAGTTTAGTGATGATATAATTAATAATGTAGTTTAGTGATGATATAATTAATAATGTAGTATAGTGATGATATAATTAAAAACTGTGTTAAATCTTCTGTTAGAGTTATTAATGTCGAACATTTCTCTGTTACTTTTATGTACAGATAACCTTGAATTAAAAAAAAACTTTAGTTAAAAAAATCTTAAAAGCTTGGATTAGGATTGAATTTCAGAAGTTTTACTTGGTGGCCACTGTGATTGATATGCCTGGTCTAGGGTTGAAAAAGGATTGCTTGAGTAATAAAATATTATATAAACTATCAAACAATAATGAATAATATTTTATTAAATTAATATTGAAGTTCTACTTTATTGTAAAATAACTTTTCCGACATTCATTTTCTAAGTATTTAAGGTATTTAACGAATTAAAGTTAAAACTATTGTTTGTTAACTAAAACATTTTGTGGTTGCTTAGACCCAAAATTGTTATCTTCAATTAATGTTGTGTCACAAAATTGTATATTCAAAGTAAAAATAATTTGACTGATATTTCAGAATTAAAAAATAATTAAAAAAATGTAATGAAAAATTAAAATAAACATTTTATTAGTTAATCAGATGTTGCTAAGCATTGTTGAGTATAATTAGTGTTTTATTGTTATTTTATTCAACAGGTTATCTTATACAATCTGTACATTTATATTGACTTTTCATTGTAAAGTGTCCCTGTATTCTTCACACTACATCTATCAGGTCAAGTACCAACTAAATCTATCGTTACCATGTCTCTTGCTATTAATTTATCACAAGTGCTTATTGATTTTCATTTAATCCTTAGTATACGATAAGTGGAATATATTATAATGACCTTGAATTCTAATACATTATGTTTGTTAAAACACTGTGGAAATGCATAAATATGTGGCGTATATTAAAATTATCTGATTCATTTTAAGGACCCAACAAACTTAGTGGTTTCAAATTCAACAAGTGAAATTATATTTCGGCTATTCTTGACAGTCAGTTAGTAAATAAAAAGATGTAGTCCAATAGAGCCCAAGAGAAAAACTAATTTTTACAAGTTATAATTTAATTGTTTTGTTGAACATTTGCATCAGTATAATTTACCATTTCTTCACCACATTCAAAAGGCTAATCAGTAGCTTAATTGTTTGGACTATTGATGTTATTTGTTGTGTAACATTTGTGTTTGTTGTTAACAGATTTTGTTTGCTTTAGATTTTTTTCACTCTGTATATATAATCTTTATTGTTTTCATGTACAATATTTTGTGCTAATATTCTTTTATGTAACCAGCTTTCTAATTAATACCACAGCCTTATTTGTTGTGAAAAATTTAGTTTTCTTAGTTGTAATTGCTGTGCTATATATGCACAACATTTAAAATTAGCGTTGAATTTTACTGATTTTTTATAAATAAGTAATGCGGAAAGAAGAATTGTATAGAATCTAACTCAAGTGAAACCTACATGGATACCATTGCTAGGCAGATGAATTCATGTAACTGTTTTATGATGTATTATAATTACTAGTTATATCATTCCTGCTGGTGGGACAATCATTGATAGAAAGTACCCAGGTTGAGCAACCATTGTTGGTATTTGCCAAATGACGAATAATCCCTCAGTATTGTGTCAGCATTGTGATGTTATTGGGTAGTTTCAACTTCTGTAGTGACCGAATATATATAGAGAGATGTGCAATGCAATGAATTCAAGCTTATTGCATTTTAAAGAATAATGGTCTACTTTGCTCACTAGGCTGCATGCCAAGTTTTCAAATAAGAGAAAGAATTTGCTAACCTCATTTGTGGCGAATAGCCAGGAAAGGTCAAAGAACAAGTTTAGCCAATTTAGAAATATTTACTTCTGTTATAAATGAAAATTAATCTTGAATCCGTAAGCCTGGGTAGGAAACCAACAAAAGCTTAAAAGTGCAATTTGGCATTGCAATTGGTAGTTTGCGGAAGTACCCTCTAATTACTGTACATACCTGTAAATATTATGTGATTGAACATATCCGAAAGCCATGGTTGGTACTGATTATCTAGTATTGACATTTGTTGTTAGTAAAAAAAATCATATTTACAATTATTTATAGCAACATTATCAAGTTACCATATAACAAAATCAAGTCAGTAGTATTTACAGATAATTTGTATAACTAAATTAATTATTATTCTTATAAAAATGTGTTATTTGTACCTGACAAAAATTTTTAGACCTCGTAAGTGAGTAAAGACGTATTGTGTATTGATATCAACACTTACTACTTAAGTAGCATGAATAATGAACCTTAACAGTTCATATTTGAGGAAATTAACTGTGCACAATTAATCATACTAGCGCTCCACAATGGACCACAAAAACAGTTGATATTTTGAGACTCAAAATTTAATAATTGACTGGGAACACTCCTGCACGCTTTGCGTGCCTTGCATGTAACTTTTGACTTCAAATATTAGTAATTAAACTGTATTAAGTAAAATCATATTATTTAAATTCATGTACAGTAGCTAAATCATTGCACTTGATTTGCACTATTTATAGTATAGTAATTATAAACAACCAATGTTATTACTTAGCCAATTTCAAATGTTTTTATTTTATTTAATGGCTGATGATAACATACACACAGACAGACATGTATTTTCTCTTTTATAATTAACTTGATATTTTACTGTGATACTCTTTATGTTTAACCTAAAACATTATTCCAACCATTTAACATTTGTTTATGCCGCCAGCTGGTCAATTAAAATTAATCTCCATAAGAATGACATTGCAACTTTGACGCCGTGTAGGACAAAAACCTATGGGAGTTTAAAAAATCTAGCTCCGTTACGATTTAGAAATCAAAATTATCTATTGAATAAAAATATTTAGACAAAATCGGTCAAGTAATAAGTTCATAAAGTGAGTGAACTAAATGACCCGATTGTTTTAATATATAGGATATTTCTTTATATAGTATTGTCAAATCAAAAACTATTTTAAATCAATATTTAAAAACTTAATTGGCCCTTTGATAGCAATGCCACTATCATCAGATTCTTTACAATGTATTTAACAAAATATTTAATAATTTTTTATGTTAACTATTTGTAATGACTATAGTATTGATATCAAAAGGCCCCACAAATAAAGTTTTTAAATATTGGTTTATTTCTTTTCTCTTTAGCACCAAATGCTTTCAAGACATAATTTCTTTTTTTTATAGCTGATCCCCCATTCATTCACTTTTGTAAATGTTATTGTCCCAATACAAAATATTCTTTAAGGTGACTTGTTATTTCCCATGAATTTATCAGAGGCTATTTACTGAATATGCAGATATAATTACTACATTTAGCTTTGTTTTAGTACCAGATTTTAAAAGGAAGCTTTTTGAACAATAGGAAGCAGCTTGTTATTTGTTTGGTAGTTTGTTCGACGGTCATTACACAGTAGTCATTGTGTAGTGGATAAGTGTAGGGTGGCTGACTGGACCTCACTAGAGAGGGAGTAAAACCCTCTCTAAGGTTAGGTAAGAGACCTCTAAGTTCAGTCCTTATTGTAATTTAAAAATTAAAAAGTTTTATGTATTAATACTTTATAATAAGTCGAGAGTATTTCCAATGCTCTTGCCAGGGCCAATGGACCTCTTCGAGAATATAATTTTTCCCCCCAATTAGTAAACAGATCATAATATCATCTAGACTTATACATGCCATGAAATCATATTAAAAAATGCAAACATTGTGTTAGTTTATATATGTATGGTTCTGAATCATCTTATAATTCATCTGCCTTCTCATTAAAAATTTATAAAATTGTAATCCTTGAAATATTACATGTGTTGAATCTCAATCATTTAATGTTAGATTTCCTTTTCAAGGTTTCTACCTGATTTGAACATTCAAGCATAAATTTAATTTGAACTTACATTAAATCAATCTTCAGATGTGCCATTCTGGTAGGAGTTGTGCATGGTAGATGTTATAAATTTCAAATCTTTGTTCTTATGCAGGTAACCTATCCGTCAGAGTTGATTTCAAAACATGGATGAGTTAGTTTTTTAAACCACAAGTATTGATGGAAATAAATACAGATATCTTTATTACATACAATATTTAACTATTTAGAGCATGGACAACATGTTAAGTTACATAGTTTACAACAGGTTATCTCAGGGTTTAATATTACGAATTCAAACCATGCAGGCGCACCACCAGTATATAAATTGAACAATAATGATATAATTACAAAAGTATGAATGGATTAAGATTTGTTTACTAAGTCCCAGATCTTTAAAAGTTCTTGTTGGTTTATATATAACAAAATTTAGGAATTTGGAAAAGAAATTTAGATTAAAGATTGTTAAAATTGGATTGGGCGTTACTTTGAAGTGTTCTTGACTCTTGAAGTTAGGTAGAATTTGGATGGGTTTCACCAAGTTTGTAGTTGTATCAAGTTCAGATCTTCTTTATCATAAAATGTATATTATTCAATTTAAATTGTGTAGTTTAAAAAAAAAAAATGAGTTCATGGAAAGTTTTTGTTAACTTATTAAATACTTTTTAACGCTTTTAACATTTCATAATTCACAGGGGATTAGGGCCCTATTCACTTGCTCCTGCTTTCACTATTTCAAAATGGAGAGAGAGAGAGTCTTTCTTCTTCCCACATCGCTGGTCTGGGCACAGGAAGTCGATATTATTGAGAAGTGGCTAATTAACATCCTGTCTCATATGAGTGTTCATAATAAATTTGGAAAATGATAAATAGTTAGAGAATGATTTGAAAAATTATAAACTAAACAGATTGGTCTAATTTTTACATAATTCTGCACTTAATACTATAAATCAAGTTATATTTAATAGCATAGTTCTATTTTCTATCATTACATTAGTAATTCCCGGTTTTATACAACTGGTGAATAAAATAAAAATATGAATTAATTTATTGGACATAAAATCAGCTGTTCCATTTAAATAAGTATTCTGAGCGGTAGATGGCAGTGCTCTTAAACGGTGAAAGTGTAAGATATAAACAAATGGTAACGTCATGGCCAGATGTAAGATGACAGGCTGTCTGTCTAATGATAATACGTAAGAAAGAGATATGTTTAAAATAAATGGTTTCTAGGTATTAAAATATGATTAGTATGGTTTTAGTTGAGCAATATTGATTTTGGAATGTAATAAATATCATATCATTGATGAATTAAACAGGTAAACAGATTAAAAAAGTTGACTATGTCCATAGACTGTTGCGTTAAGCTGCAATTTATAAGTTTCAATAAATGCGATTTCTAGTAAAATACTGATATAAAGCTTAAAATTATGGCTTAAATTGGTGAGCTAGAGTATTACTGAAGTTGACAATGCTAAGCTTAACAAGCTAAAATGATAGACTAACATTTAACGGCTGAGATTAATACTATTTACATTACGATTAGGTCTAGTTTTCAAACATTGCAATTATAGCGGTAGTCGACTTTAAGGGCAATATATATTATCTGATGAGTTATTATGTATATAAGAAGTGATTTGATGAATAGAATTATATATCTTTTGTCATAGAAAATTGTTTCTATAACAGCTTTACACTCCATATATAATTGTGTGTTAATTTAATTTCTGATTTATTTGGTTGTAATGATAAACAATAATTATTAATATTATCACCACCATCTCATTTTTACGATGCAACTTGTTATTTGATACTTGATAAAAGTAATCAAGGCTGTCATATGTTTACACATTATCATCCTTAATTGTTTGCATTGTATGGTTTCAGACCCTGCAGAGAAGTGACTCCATGGTATCCTTATGCTACCGGAGTCTACTCCAGTTTGTCACAGAGGACAACCTTACTGGTCTGCAGAACTTCTTGGAGAACAAACGAGTCATAGTTGATGATAAAGATGAGGTTAGTCAGTAAATCTGCAAATAACCTTAAATTATCACTTTTATCTGTTTATAGTGATAGTTGTTTATGTCGCTGTAATTACAGCAAATGTTTTAGTTTTAGATGTATGTCTTCTTTAACATTTAAAAAGCGATAAACATTTCATTGGTATTAATATTATCTGTGTTGGAGATTATTGGTATTGTATGTGTGTGCATACAATATACAGGGTGATCAACTCAAGGTATTCACAATTGGGATCTCAAAAATACAAATGTTACAGCAAACTTTAAATGGGAAACTTTACCTCAATTTTATGTTTGTTACAATCACCTAGTTCAAATTTTAAAATTCGGTCACCATTTTCCAATATGGCGTTTTCAACTTTGAAATTTCTTCTAGAAACCCCTATTTTTTATGATGGATTTAGGTTTTACTAGTTATTCTAAGAACTTTTTACTCTTGGTATTATTTTGATATACTTAACCGTTTCTCCGCTAGGAGCGCTGACAGTTTCAGAAATCCTATTTTAACAATTTATTAAAAATGCGTGTTCTGCCATTCACAAATAATAAAGCTTAACTTATAATGCACTATTTTTATTCACTTGAATATTGAAAAGCAGTTTCACAAATACACATTTTATACACAAATATTACAATTAGTAGTTCACATTTTTAAATTAGGTCGCCGTTTTGTAATTAGCGAGTAACTTTGAAATGGCTTATAGTAACCCATATTATGCATGATGGTTTTAGATTTTAATAGTGATTCTTAAACCATCATGCATCGACTTTTTTACTCTTGATACTATTTTAATATACTTGACCATTTTCCCGCTAGGAGTGCTGAAAGTTTAAGAAATTCTTATATTGAAATAAGATGTGATATTGTTTTACACTGTATTCATTTATTACTTCTTATACTATACTTGTACTTACGTAATACAAAGTTATTCAATTAAGTAGGTTTTTTAATAATTAAACAAAAAAATGTATTTGTGAAACCAACAGCTTTTCAACATTCAATTAAATAAAAATAAATTGAATGATAAATATAATGAAGTACCCTTTTTATTCATTTTTTATAAAAATATATGACCGGTTTCGGCTCTTAGGAAGATGGCCTAAGAGCCGAAACCGGTCAGATATTTTTATAAAAAATGAATAAAAAGGGTACTTCATTATATTTATCATTCAATTTATTAAATTGTAGCCCTAACGTGAACTAATTTATATATAAATAAAAATAGTGTATTATGAGTTAAGCTTTATTATTTGTAATGACAAACATGCCTCTTTAATAAATTGTTAAAATAAGGATTTATGAAACTTTCAGCACTCCTAGTGGCAAAATGGTTAAGCATATAAAAATAATACCAAGAGTAAAAAATCTTAGAATCACTAGTAAAACCTAAATCCATCATAAAAATTAGAGCTTCTTATATCAAATTTCAAAGTTAAGAATGCCATATTGGAAAATGGGGGCCGAATTTTTAAATTTGAACTACATGATTGTAACGAACATAAAAATGAAGTAAAGTTCCCTATTTAAAATTTGCTGTAAAATTTGTACTTTTTGAGATCCCAAATGTGGCTATCTTGAGTTGATTACCCTGTATAAAAATGCAGTTATTTATTGTATATCTGTACAAAAATTAAGTTGTACTAAGTTTAACTAACGGAAGTCAATAAAATACTTATTTGAGCAAAATCTTATAAAATTTATATAAAATATCTCTATATTTTAAAATTAAATTTAAACATTCTCTGGGTTGAAAGTAGCGTTATTTTCAGAATACGTTCAAAATTAGAACATTTACAAAGTCAAATAGGATCATGTGTTTTCTTGAGGAATTTACTATTAAAACTATTTTGTCAATTCAGTAAGTTGCCTGCTTGCCTGTACAATGCTGGTGTGATATCTTGGTCCTCATAGTAATTCTTTAATCTATTTTGTCAGCCTTAGCCTCTATAAGCTGATATGTTAAAATTGTATTGTTGGTGTCAATCAAGAACACAATTAACATCTATGACCTTATGTTTATTAACATTTACTACATTATTTTCTTATATACACTAGTTTTTCTCTAATAAATAGGAGAATAAAAGAGAAGAGATTTTCATTTATGAATAATGTATCCACATAATACAAAATTAAAAGACTTTTTTAAGATGGATAAACATTTAAATAGTTTATCCCTTTATTATTTCAGCATACATTTTTACTCAGTGTTTAATTTTTACTCAGCAGTAGTAACATTAAAGCTATTATTGAGGTCCTACAAGCAACAGGAATGAGCAAGCAATAAATTTAAACAGGCTCGACACTTTTCCTCCCTTACAAAAGAGCGAAGAAAATAATGCAGTTTGGAAAGTACCTAGAAATGTTCACGAAGGAATCTTGATGCAGATAATGAAATAATTACATGTGAAAACAGATTTCAGTTACTACAAGATACAATCGACAACCAAGAGTTTCTGTCTGGAGAATCACCTTGGGAATCACTCACCTCTCCGATCAGTAAAATAAAGCCAAAAGACGATTCTAGGAATAATTCTATTAAGAGACCAGTGCAAAAATACAAAAAATACAAATATGTTACAAATGGAAAAAATTACATTTTACTACTGTCAGATAGTCATGGAAGAAAATGCAGCCAAATAATAAAAGAACATGTTGGAAATAACTTTCAGGTAACCACCATAATAAAACCCCCCAATGCAACATTCAGTACAGTAGAGTCTCGTAAACTCGACACAATGTGGACTTAAAGGGTGTCGAGTTTTAAGAATGTCGAGTTTGCCGGAATTCAATGTAAAAATCAATCAAAACACAAACTTGTTTGCAAAAGTGTTTAATATTTACAATTTAAACTATTTACATCAATATAACAGGTCTATAATGTTGTTTCTTGTTTTAATGCTGTTATAAAATAGGCTACGTATTAACTAAAAGCATACTAATGTTTATTTGAAAAAGTTGAAAAGTCACAATCAATAATGACGTTAATAAAAGATTAAATAGAATAAAAGTACAGTAAATATATCAATAAACTAAAATCGAATACTAGACCGTAATACTGTACTATAAATACATAATGCACTTATGTAGCCTAAACACTTACTTGATAAAAGTTGTATGCAAAATGTCATTGTGAGGGGAAGAAACCTGTAATTTTGGACTGCTTCTCCGATTGAGATCTGCGATGCGCTGCATCATCACGTAATCTTCTTAAAAACAAGATGTCTGCTGCCGATGTGCCATGCTGCTCGAAGTACCGCAGCGCTCCCTCCACAGCCTGAAGTCCATCACTGTGACTCATCTTCTCTTCAGCAACATCATCGCCATCTTCATCTTCGGAATCATCTTCAATTTGATCTTTTTCAGTCACAGCCAAAACAATTTCACTGTCTCCTAAAGGCTCACTGTTTCCATCCTCTTGCATCCAATTCTCCACATCCTCTTCTGTTGCTTCTTCAGCGCCCGGGACCCTCCTCAACAAATCCACCAAGTTCAAGTCGCCTTCAGAATCTTTTTTTTCTTCAAACTCATTTCCCGCATGATCAAGCAGCTTTCTCCATGAACGGACAAGGGTCATGGCTGGAACTTCCTCCTAAGATTGAGAAATCCAACCAACAACATCCAGTAAATCAATTTTCTTCAGTTTGTGAATCACATCCATTCCTCCATCAATGGCTTGGATTATAAATGAGAGAAGCTTCCGTCTGTATATTTTCTTTACTGTTTGTAAAACACCCTGATCCATTGGTTGACATAAATACGTCACGTTTGGTGGAAGAAATAGTGCTTTTATTTCACCATTTTGCAAGTGTTCAACATCAGGATGAGTCGAAGCATTGTCGAGCACCAAGAGCGCTTTCCTGGGAAGACCTTTTTGTTTTAAAAATTTTTCTACGGAAGGGACAAACTGTTGAGAAAACCACTGCTGAAACGTATATCCATCCATCCGCGCACTTTTTTGGTTTCTATACCACACAGGAAGGTCATAGCTGTCATCAGAGGATTTTTTTACATTTTTAAAAGGACGAGGGTTTTTAGATTTACCAATCAGGCAGAGTTTCAGTTTGTGTTCCCCAGTCACATTACTGCACGCCAAAATTGTCAGTCTTTCTTTACTCCTCTTGTATCCTGGAACAGATTTTTCGTGCTGTGATGCAAGTGTCTGTGTAGGAAGCGCTTTTATGTACAGACCACTTTCATCACAATTGTAAACTTCACCACTCAAACCTTCTTTCTCTATCAAACAGTGTAACCTCTTTTTGAATTCATTTACACTCTCGATTTCTGCAGAAAGTTTTTCCCCACATATGTTGAGTTGCCTGACACCATACCGCTTATTCCATCGGTCAAGCCAACCAATGCTTGCAGTGAAACCAGGTTCGCCCTCCTTAAACTCTTCATAAAACTTGAGGGCTTTTTCTTGAAGCAAAGGGCCTGAAATAGGAGTTCCGCTTTCTCTGTGACTCCAAAACCACAAATAAAGAGCCTCGCTAACTTTTTCATATTCTCCTCCTTTCATATTTTCCCTCCCTTTTACAGATTCACTGCACAGTAGTTTTGAGCACCACAACTCAATGTTCAATCTGTTTTTCTTCCAGCCCAACAATGTTGTTCTCCCAACACCTAGCTCCAACATTATTTTATTGACACTTTCACCCTTATCTAATCTCTTCAAACTTCATCTCCATTGACACGTTAAGCTGTTTTCTTTTCTTTTGCAATGCCATAGTCACGTAATCACTGCACTGTAAATTTCAAACTAAAAAAAATATTACTTAAAAATAAAACGCGAAACTGCACTATATAAACACAATAGGCCACCAAAACACAGTCATAATGAACAACACAACGCCAAGACGAAAGGAACAGAACTGAGTTGACTGAGATGCAGAAGGGACGAGACATTGGCCAGGCAGAGGGATGACAAAAGCTGTGACAGGTGACACTAGCATTGGAGCGTGCTAGCTAACAATAGAGAGGTCATTCCACTTCTGCTTACTCCCTTTTCAAACCTCGCTTTCACCCCCGGCCTCTTGCCGGTGGGCAACGAGCGACGACAGTGGTTGATTTATGTGTTCCCCGAGCGTGTCGAGTTATACGGAATGTCAAGTTTTCGAAGGTCGAGTTTTCGGGACTTTACTGTAATGTGATAAGGGATATGGCAAATTTGACCAGTAATTTTACCGAGAATGATTATGTTGTTGAGAATAACAAATGATTTCTCTGACAATAACACTTCCACCGGAGACTTTGATATTGGTACTTTTGAAGAAATAGCTAACAATATAAATATCATATTCACTGGTATACCTCTTAGATATGATAGGACAGACTTAAATAAAAGTATCATCAAGACAAATGAAAGGATTAACAAGCAACTTGCCAATATAAGAAGAAATAATTGCAACATCCTGGAATTAAAAAAAATCAAGATAACCAGAGAAGACCACACTAAACATGGTCTCCACCTAAACTACTTTGGTAAGCAGAAGCTGTGTGCACATATAGCAGCAACTATTCAAAATGAAACAAGAAAAAGAAAAATGAGTACCAAGAAAATATCAGTTGATAAAAGTCAAGAATGCCCTACTCAGGAATCAGGAACTACCATACCACCATCTTCTCCAATCAATTATGAAGTAAAAAACACTCTGCGGGTAGGTGTTTTAGATCAGTCTGCAGATATAGTGGTGCATCACCCATTGACACTTCCAAAGCTGAAATCATACTACTGCCAGATCTGCCTACACTTCAGCTCCAACCACTTAAAACAACTATACTAAGAAGAGGAATTAGTCATGGACAACTAAACAAGTCTTTTTTAGACATTTTGGAGTGTCCCATAGAAATAAATTTGGTATTAAATTAAATAACAAGTCATATATACATGAAAAATGTCATAACACTAAAACAATAAAGTCCAATAGCCTGAACAAATTTTATCAAAGAAATAATGTATCTTTTTCTCATCATGATCTTAATGTAGATGCATATGTAGAAAATCGTCCACTGTTCCTACTCCATCTTTTAATGCCGGTAATCAACATTTATTAAACTTCACTATATTTCATCAAAATATTCAACACTTTTCATCTAGGTCATTGGCATTGCAGTTAGTACTAGATGAAATAAAACCTGATATTGTTGTAATTAGTGAACATAAATGAAAAAGTCATGAAATTAATCGTGTAGTAGTGCCTAAATATATTGTTCAAAGTTATTACGCTTGTCAAAAATTTGGAGGTGGAGGAGTAATTATTATTAATAAATATTATTAGTAAATATTTATTAATAATAATTTTAATATTATTATTAGTAAATATTAGGGCGTAATAATAATACTGTATTAAAAATAATATTAAAATTAAAAAGATTTCAATTCCTGCAGTTTAGAGGTGGGTCAAAGTAACTGGAACTGTCTCGATGGTACTGTTTCATGCTCGTAACCGCGACAGTTCCGCTACAACATTTGGAACTCCCAGTTCCAACTCCACAGAGCCAGTGATACAGTACCGGCAACGTCAACAGTACCCATTCTCACGGACTATGCAGTTCTTAGAAATAAAACAAGTCTCGACCTGTACTTCTGTAGACTCTTAAAATAATTTAATAGCCAAAACCAAACAGTTGCGTGCGTGCTATCGCTAATCGTAGTATTCGCCCTTTATAGTATTATTGTTATCTTATATTAGTACTAATTTATTATACCCATCACTAAGTACTCTGGCTAAACAATATCTATGTTTCATTGTCATGTCTATTCCATTGTGAACGTATTTTTTACGAAAACAGGTTTAATTATAAATGAAAGATGAACTCAGTTGAAAACTACAAAAGTTAGGGAACTCGTCTATTTAAATGTGAACTATAATTATGGCAAAAAGTGGGCTATATTTAATATTTTGTTTTTAGACTTATTTAATATATAGGCCTAAAAATGTTAGCTGCATATTTTGTAAAATAAATCATACTATCCTTTTTTTATTTTGTTAAATCTTATTATTCCTGAAATTATCTCTTTTAATATGCATTATCGTAAGCATTTAATCGATATATCCATAAAAATGAACGTTATAGATGAATATTTACATTTATGTTGTATTAAAATCAAACATGTGTTTAACAGACTCAATGTTTATCTTATAAGTACCAAGCTGGAACTGAAATTATGATTAAAAATCCACACACATTGTGGTACTGTAGAACTGACACCATCAATGCTAAAAGTATCACAGAGTGTGTCTCATGAGTCGTGGAACTGTTTGGAACTGGAACTGTCTCGCGGTACTGTCTCACGGCCGGCACCGTCGCAGTTACAGCTGGTTTCCGCATTGGTACTGTTTGACACACCTCTACTGCAGTTGAAAGGCTTGTTGCTGATAAAGAGATGGAATGTTGTATGGTAGATTTTAAACTTAAAAATATGTCTTATTTACTCATTGGTGTATATAGGACACCAGGCTATGCTTTTGAAACAGTATTTTTAGAAAAATTGAATAATTTATTAACCATTATTAGTAAAAGATGTAAAAATATCATTGTTGCAGGAGATATCAACATTGATGTCTCCCAAGTGTCTAATGCCTGCATAGCTTTTAGGAACATCCTGAAGGAATTTATTATGCATTATCTTGTTGACTTCCCTACCAAAGTAACTACTCATTGTCAAACCTCAATTGATAATATTTTTACAACTATCGACAAAAGAAAGCTTTCAATATCAGGAGTAGTGACAAAGCTCTCTGATCATGATGCTCAATTATTAGAGATATTAAAAAGTAAAACTGACATGTCTCGTAATAAAACAATAACTAGAAAATGTAGAAAATTCACATTTGAAAATTGTGAAGCTTTTGCTAATAGTTTAAAAAATGAACTGTGTATGGAGATGTACTCAGCTAATGTGGAGGACAAATATAATGCTTTTTTCAATAATTTTATTTATCATTTTGACATTTGTTTTCCACTAATAAAATCTCATGTAAAATTAAGTAACAAAACCTGGATTACTCTTGAATTAAGGAAAGAAAAAGACAATATCATTGATATTAGTCAAACTATTAGAATTACCAATGGTAGCGTACTTAGGGAGTTATTAACCCAAGGAATGTCAATGCTAATACTCCCAAATGTCAGACCATATAATTGTAAGGGTGGAAAACAAAGATAAGATAGTAAATAGTTCAGCAGTTATTGATTCATGTATAACAGATCACTGTCTCAATGCTGTCTGGGTTAATGTTAGTGGCATACAGCCAGCCGACAATGACAACACTGCATGTAAGGAGAACATTCAGAAAATCCGAATAAATTATGATCACCTCACCCACCTCATCGGTATAGAGGACTGGTCAAGTATACTTAAAGAAACTAATGCTTCAAGGGCATTTGATTCATTTATGCAAAAACTTAAAAATTTAATTGACAGCAGTAAAGAAAGGATTAGGCCTTTGGAAATAGGAAGGAAAGTCACCAAAATAAAGCCTTGGATAGATATCTCGATATGTAAAAAAATACAGAAAAGGAATGACTTGATGAAAAAATTAAAAAGAAATCCTAATAATGCCCAGCTAAGGGAAGAATTTTTAAAATTCCGCAATAAACTTCAACGTGACATAAGAAATTAAAAAAATGATTATTACAACAATTTATTTGAAAAACACAAAGGAAATTCCAGACAGACTTGGAGGATATTCAAGGAGGTTACAGGGCAACATAAAAATAATCTTGTCAATATCGAGTTACAGGAGAATGGAGTTAAACTGACTGAACCCCGTGTGATAGCAAACAAGTTTAACGATTCCTTTGTCATTTTTGGGGGATTAGCCTCCGGATCACTGTTCAATACTTAAAGTGGTTTATATACCTGCATTCAAGTAATCCAAGTCGTTGCTTCTGCAACCGGTTTCAACTCATCATGAGAGTCATCTTCAGGCCGTACAAGGATGTAATAAAATGTGATCACTTCATATGAAGTGATCACATTTTATTACATCCTTGTACGGCTTGAAGATGACTCTCATGATGAGTTGAAACCGGTTGCAGAAGCAACGACTTGGATTACTTGAATGCAGATTCCTTTGTCTCTGTAGCTGGGAAACTGATTGAAGAAGATGAGAATAACTCAAATATAAATAATTTCCCTATAAGTAATCTACTAAGAAAAAACTGACTTCCTAATTCTATTTTTATAACGCCTGTTACTGAAATACAGCTGGTCAAAGTAGTAGAAGCTCTAAAAAACAACACGTCCCCTGGAATTGATGGCGTGTCTTCAAAACTATTAAAAATTATCTATAAACATCTAATAAATGAACTATTATTTTTAATTAACCTAAGCATTGAAACGGGTGTTTTTCCTGAGCAGCTAAAAGTAGGATTAGTTATTCCCATTCATAAGAAAGAATCAAATTTGGATTGTAGTAACTATCGGCCCATCTCATTGTTGACTTCCTTTTCCAAGATATTTGAGTCGTTAATGAAGAAAAAGTTAGTAGATTTTTTAGAACAAAATAATTTTTTTAGTAGAAATCAACATGGCTTTAGACAAAATAGAAGTACTGAGACAGCATTGAACGTCTTTTTAGAAACAATCTCAAAAGGGTTAAATCAACATAAAAAAGTAAGCGGGCTTTTCCTAGATATTACCAAAGCTTTTGACACAGTAAACCACAAAATTCTTCTAGAAAAGTTATATAAAGGTGGAGTAAGAGGAGTAGCTAACGATTGGTTCAAGAGTTATTTATCTGATAGGAAACAATGTGTGAAGGTTAATGGTTGTACAAATAATTTTAAATACATAAACTGCGGTGTTCCTCAAGGATCTGTGCTAGGGCCAATTTTATTTCTTATATACATTAACGACTTATGTGAAGCTAAACTACAAGGACAGGTTACATCGTTTGCCGATGATACAGCACTGTGTTACGTGGCAGATACATATAAAGAAATAGGCTGCATGATGAACTCTGATCTAAATGCATTAAGATGGTGGTTTAATACAAATAGCATGGTACTAAGCACTAGTAAAACAAATTACATTAATTTTGGTCTGAGACAGAGCCATGATCTAGAGAGAAAAATGGTATATAAATGTCTTTCATGCTTGTGCAATGAAACGGAGTGCGAACAGTTCTGTCAAATAATTAAACAGGAAAAGCACATCAAGTACCTAGGTGTATATCTTGACAATGAATTGAATTGAAAAAAAGCATATAACAGTTCTGAAGCAAAAATTAGCAAACACCCTAAGAATATTTTACTTTTTGAAGAAAATGTGTAATCAAGATTTAATGAGACTTCTTTACTTCTCTTTGATGCATAGCAAAATAGATTTTGGGATTAATTGCTGGGGAGGAACTTACATAACAAACACTAAACCAAATTTTTTTACTCCAAAAACATTTTGTTAGATTGATTTCCAATCACAATAGATTTGCTCCGTCCAAACCGATTTTTAATAGTCTTAAAATACTGCCTCTCAGGTCCATGTTTGTTTTTAAAGTTCTAAAAATCTTTTATGTTAAAAGTAGAGGAGGGCAGGATCAGATGGACTATAGGACTAAGCTAAGGAATGCAGATAATTTTATTGTACCTCGACCAAACAATACGTTTTACACCAAAACAACTTATTTTTTAGCTCCTAGAATGTTCAATTTGTTGCCAAACACTTTAAAATTAGAACCTAACCAAATCAAGTTTCTTAAACAACTAAAAGAATTGCTTTTTTCACTAGATAACGTTGAAGGAATGTTTTGTACTATAATGTCTTAATCCCAGTTTGCACATTTAATGAAGTTAATGTATATTCTATGTAGCATTATTGTATACGTATTAATATGAAAATTGCTGAGTTATGTTTTATTGTTACCTGGTGGTAGAATTCCCATAATGTATTTTCTTAGACACACTTTCACTGTTAACTTTTTACATTGTAACGCACACTTTAATCACTGTAAATTCATTTACGTTTTGTAGCTATTTTATTACTATTATATTATTAACTGGCGATGCCATGGTAATAACCAAAATAAGCCTGTAATGTTAAATCAAACCTTTAAACTCAATGATCAAACTGATCAGTCAATCACAAACCAACTACTGTAATAATCAATTGTCAAGCGTCTGTTTACTTTTCATGTGTCTACAAGTTCAAGGACACGCCACAATCAGCTGTTGGTTCTCCCCCTCACCGCTAGGGGTTGAGGAGGAACAGCTGTGTCTTACCTTACATTGGTATCGTCAGGCCTCTTGATTTACTATTTTCACAGTTCTATGGCACTACAGTTTATTTAATTTGTATGTTATATTAATGTCTCTATTTTTTTTGTAAAATACCTAAGTAGGCACTGTTTGAGTTGCTATTTTGTTTGTAAATAAACTAAATGTGTTAACTCCAATCAGACTATGCCTGGGAGGTTTATTGAAAGAGGCACTCAAGAAATGGGGAAATTATTAAATTTATTAATATATTAATTTTATAGCTAGGTCAGCTTCGTTTGTACTTTATTATTTAATTTAACGGCTACTGTAAATTTGTACTTTCAACATAATTTACTGTTTGTTACTCCTTTTCTAAAAAGA
>JAQJVL010006017.1:0-31605 GCA_035578905.1 Stictocephala bisonia
TCCTGCGATCTTTGAGTTTCAATTTGCGTCTTTGCGTTTAACCTTTCAAACTTTGGTTAAATCTTTCGATCTTTGAGTTTTATGTTGTATCTTTGAGTTTAATCTTGCCTTTGATTTCAATCTTTCGATCTATGGTTTCAATCTTGCGATTTTGAGTTTTACTCTTGTGATCTTTTAGATTTAATCTTGCGATCTTTGGTTTCAATCTTGCCTCTTTGAGTTTTAATCTTTCGATGTTTGAGTTTTAATATTGTATCTTTGAGTTTAATTCTTGCATTTTGAGTTATAATCTTGCGATTTTTTAGTTTCAATCTTGCGATCTTTGAGTTTTAATCATGCGATCTTTGAGTTTCAAACTTGCGATCTTTGAGTTTCAATTTTTGCGATCTTTGAGTTTTCTATCTTTCGACTTTGAGTTTCATTCTTGCCATCTATGGTTTAAATCTTGCGATCATTGAGTTATAATCTTTCGATTTTGATTTTTATCTTGCGATCTTTGAGTTTCAATCTTCCATCTTTGATTTAATCTTTCTACTTTGATTTAATTTTGCGATCTTTAAGTTACAATCTTGCGACTTTGATTTTTAATCTTGCGATCTTTGAGTTTCAAATCATGCGATCTTTGAGTTTCAATCTTGCACTTTGGTTTCAGTCTTGCGATCTTTGAGTTTCAATTTTGATCTTTGAGTTTTAATCTTTCGATTTTGAGTTTCAAATTTGCATCTTTGAGTTTTAATCTTGCAATCTATGGGTTTAAAATTTTTTATCTTTGAGTTTTAATCCCGCCCCTCTTTGGTTTAATCTTGCGATCTTTTTTTTCAGTCTTGCGATCTTTGAGTTTTAATCTTGCGTCTTTGATTTTAATCTTGCGATTATTGAGTTTCAAACTTGCCATCTTTGAATTTCCATCTTTCGATCTTTTATTTCAGTCCTCATCTTTGGTTTTAAATTTTTGATCTTTGAGTTTCACTCTTTCGATCTTGAGTTTCAATTTTGCGATCTTTGAGTTTTTATCTTGTTATCTTTGAGTTTCAAATTTTCCATCCTTTAGTTTTTTTCTTTCGATCTATAAGTTTCAAAATTTTCGATATTTTAATTTAATTTGCGATCTTTTGGTTTTTAAAAAATTTGGGGTCTTTCACTTTAAAACTTGCCATCTTTTAAAATTTTTAAACTTGCATTTTTTGAGTTTTAATATTGCAATCTTTAAATTTCAATCTTGCGATCTTTGAGTTTTAATCTTGCGATCTTTGAATTCATTCTTGCGATCTTTGATTTCAATCTTTTCGATCTTTGAGTTTCAATCTTGCGATCTATTGGGTTTTAATCTTTCGATCTTTGGTTTAAACTTTCGATCTTTTATTTCAATCTGCCTCTTTTAGTTTTAATTTGCATCTTTTTAGTTTCAATCTTTTTATCTTTAGTTTTAATATTGCGATCTTTGAATTTCAATCTTGCGATCTTTGAGTTTCAATTTGCCATCTTTGGTTTCATCTTTTATTTTTGAGTTTCAATTTGTCTTGAGTTTAAAATTTCATCTTTGGTTTTAATTTTCCATCTTTGAGTTTTAATCTTTGCCATTTGAGTTTTTTTCATTTTTCTTGCATCTTTGAGTTCAAATCTTGATTTTATTTTTCATCTTTGAGTTTTTAAAACTTCTCGGAAACTTTAAAATTTTTTAATTTGCCATTTTGAGTTTCAATCTTTGGCGAAAACTTTTTGGTTTTTTTTTTTGATCTTGCGATCTTTTTTTTTTGGGGTTTTTACTCTTTGTTTATCTTGAAGGTTAATCTTGCGATCTTTTAAAAGTTTTTTTCAATTTCCCTTTTTTTTTTTCCATCTTTGAGTTTCAATCTTTTCGAAATTTTTTTTTTTTTGAAAAGGGTTTTTTTTTTTCCATCTTTTGAGTTTAAAATTTTTTTTTTTCGATTTTGGAAAGGGTTTTATTTTAATTTGGATCTTTGAGTTTAAAACTTGGGTCTTTGAGGGTTTTTTTTTCAATTTCCCCTTTGGCGATCTTTGAGTTTTTTTTAATTTTTTTGCGATCTTTGAGTTTCTCTTTCATCTTTGAGTTTCAATCTTGCGATCTTTGATTTTTCCCATTTGCCCTTTCCATCTTTGAGTTTAAATCTTTTTTTTTCGATCTTTGAGTTAAATTTTTGCGATCTTTGGTTTAATCTTGGTTTTTTAAACTTTGAGTTTAACTTTGGCCCCATCCTTGAGTTTCACTTTTTTTGGGCATCTTTGATTTTAAATCTTTGGCTTTATCTTTATTTAATTTTTGCATCTTTGTTTAATCTTGCATCTTTGATTTCATTTTTTTATCTTTAGTTTCAATCTGCAAATTTTTAGTTTCAAACTTGCGATCTTTGAGTTTAATCTTGCGATCTTTGAGTTTCAATTTTTGAAACTTAGTTCAATTTTTGCGATTTTGGTTTCAAACTTGCATTTTGAGTTTTAATTTGCCTCTTTTTAATTTAATCTTTTGTCTTTGATTTTAATCCTGCCATCTTTGAGTTCAATCTTGCGATCTTTGATTTTCTCTTGGATTTTGATTTTTTAAACTTCGATCTTTGAGTTTTAATCTTCGATATTGGTTTTAAATTGCCTCTAGATTTTTAAACTTGGACTTTGAGTTTAATCCTGCGATCTTTGAGTTTCAATCGCGATCTTTTTGTTTTAACTTGCATCTTTGAGTTCAATCTTGTATCTTTGAGTTTAATCATGCGATCTTTGATTTAAACTTGCATCTTTGAGTTTAAATTTTTCATCTTTGAGTTTCAATTTGCGATCTTTTAATTTTTATTTTGGGATCTTTGAGTTTAATCTTTCGATCTTTAGTTTTTTTTTTAAAAAACTTGCGATCTTTTAGTTTCAATCTTGCACTTTAGTTTAATTTTTGCGTCTTTGAGTTCAATTTGGATCTTGATTTTTCAATTTTTGCGTTTTGAGTTTCAATCTGCGATCTTTGTTTATCTTGGATCTTTGAGTTTCAATCTTGCTCTTTTGGGTTTTAAACTTCGATCTTTTAGTTTTAATCTTTTGGATCTTTGAATTTCAAACTTGCGATCTTGAGTTTTAAAAACTTCGATCTTTTATTTCAAACTTGCCATCTTGAGTTTAAAATTTTTTTGATTTTGGTTTTAATCTGCCATCTTTGGTTTCAATCTTGCATCTTTGATTTCTCTTGCGATCTTTAGTTTTTAAACTTGCGATCTTTTAGTTTTAAACTTTCAAACTTAATTTTTTAAAAATTTCCTCTTTTGGTTTTAATCTTGCGATCTTTGAGTTTCATCTTCATCTTGAGTTTCAAACTTGCGATCTTTGGTTTTTATTTGCAAAAATTTTGGTTTAAAAACTTGCGATCTTTGATTTTTTATTTTTGAAAACTTTGGTTTAATCTTGCATTTGATTTCCATCTTTCGATTTGAGTTTTAAACTTGCGATCTTTGGTTTTATCTTGTATCTTGAATTTAATCTTTGCGATCTTTTAGTTTTTAAACTTGCCCAAACTTTTATTTAATCTTGCGTTTTGGTTTAATTTGCATTTTGAGTTTTAAACTTGCGTCTTGAGTTATACTTGCGATTTTTATTTTAATCTTCGACTTTGGTTTTCAATCTCGATCTTTGAGTTTCAATCTTTCGATCTTTGATTTCATTTTGCATCTTGAGTTTTTATCTTTGGGGTCTTTGAGTTTATTTTTGCCTCTTTGAGTTTAAAACTTGCGATTTTGAGTTTAACTTGCTCTTTATTTTTAATCTTGCGACTTTGAGTTTTAATTTGCCCTCTTTGATTTTTTCTTGCATCTTTGAGTTTAATTTTTTGCATTTTAAGTTAAAACTTGCATCTTTGAGTTTCAAACTTTTCGATCTTTGATTTCAATCTGCGATTTTGAGTTTCAATCTTGCGATCTTTGGTTTCATTTGCGTCTTTGAGTTTCAATTGTATCTTTTAGTTTTTTCTTGCGATCTTTTAGTTTCAAAATTTTCGATCTTTGGTTTTTAATCTTGCTCTTTAAATTTTTTAAAAACTTTTGATCTTTGAGTTTTAATCCTGCATCTTTTAGTTTAACTTGCGATCTTTGATTTCAATCTTGCGTCTTTTTGTTTTAATCTTTCGATCTTTTAGTTTTTTAAACTTGCGACTTGGTTTCAAAATTGCATTTTTAATTTCCATCTTGCATCTTGAGTTTATCCTCGATCTTTGAGTTTAATTTTCATCTTTTGGGGTTTCCTCTTGCGATCTTTGGTTTCAATCTTGCGATCTTTGAGTTTTTTTCTTGTGATCTTTGAGTTTAATCTTTCATCCTTGAGTTTTAATCTTTCATCTTAAAATTCAAAACTTCGATATTTTAATTTCAATTTTTGCGATCTTTGAGTTTAAAATTGGATCTTTGGATTTAAAACTTGCCCATCTTTAAAAATTTAATCTTTCAAACTTTGAGTTTCAAAATTTTCAAACTTTAATTTCAATTTTTTGGGATCTTTGAGTTTCAATCTTGCGATCTTTGATTTCATTTTTGCGATCTTTGAGTTTAATCTTTCGATCTTTTAGTTTTAAACTTGCGATCTTGAGTTTTAATCTTGCATCTTTGATTTAATCTTGCGATCTTTGAGTTTCAATCTTGCCATCTTTGAGTTTAATCTTGCGATCTTTGGTTTAAAAATTTCATCTTTTTAGTTTCAAAAAAATTTCGATCTTTGAATTTTAATCTTGCGATCTTTGAGTTTAATCTTTCCATCTTTGATTTTTTAATCTTGATTTGGTTTCATTTGCATCTTTGAGTTTAAAACTTGCGATCTTTGAGTTTAATTTGCCATCTTTGGTTTCAAATTTTCATCTTTGAGTTTCAAACTTGCGATCTTTGAGTTTCAATCTTTCCATCTATGAGTTTTAAATCTTCGATCTTTGGTTTTATCTTGCATTTTAGTTTTAATCTTGCGATCTTTGAGTTTCCATCTTGCGATCTTTGAGTTTTTATCTTTCGACTTTGGGGTTTTTTCTTCGATCTTGGTTTCAATCTTGCCATCTTTGAGTTTAATCTTGGATTTTAAATTTCAATTTGCATCTTTTAGTTTAATCTTGCGATCTTTGAGTTTAAAACTTCATCTTTAGTTTAAACTTGGATCTTTTTTTTAAACTGCGATCTTTGGTTAAATTGCAAACTTTGAGTTTAATTTGCGATTTTAGTTTTAAAAATTTCGATCTTTGGTTTAATTTGCCATCTTTAAATTTATTTTTCGATCTTTTTGGTTTCAAACTTTTACTTTGAGTTTAATCTTCGATCTTTGAGTTTTAAAAACTTTTCTCTTTTAGTTTCAATCTTGCGTCTTTTGGGTTTAAATCTGCAAAAATTTTAGTTTTAATTTTGGATCTTTGAGTTTAATCTTGCGATCTTTTAGTTTCAATTTGCATTTTGATTTCAATCTTTGAATTTGAGTTTTAATTTGCATCTTTTAGTTTTTCTTGCGATCTTTGAGTTTTAATCTTGCCACTTGAGTTTTAAAATTTTTTTTTCTTTGAGTTTAATTTGCTACTTTGAGTTTCAATCTTGGATTTTGATTTCATCTTGCGATCTTTGAGTTTTAATCTTGCGATCTTTGAGTTTTTTTCTTGCGATCATTAGTTTTAAATTTTCCATCTTGGTTTAATCTTGCGATCTTTGATTTCATCCTGCATCTTTGAGTTTCAATCTTTCGATCTTTGGTTTCAATCTTTATCTTGAGTTTAAAACTCGATCTTTTTTTTTTTTTGGGTCTTTGAGTTTCAATCTTGCATCCTTTGAGTTTCAATCTTTTCGTCTATAGTTTTAAACTTGGATCTTTAGTTTAATTGCGATCTTTGAGTTTCAATCTTTCGATCTTTTAGTTTCAATCTTGCGATCTTTGAGTTTCAATCTTGCGATCTTTGAATTTATTTTTGGATCTTTGAGTTTCAATCTTGGAAACTTTGAGTTTCAACTTTCGATCTTTGGTTTTAATCTTGCATCTTTGAGTTTAATTTGGGATCTTTGATTAAAACTTGCATCTTTGAGTTTCAACTTGCATCTTTGAGTTTAATTTGCATCTTTAGTTTAAAACTTTTGATTTTTTTGAAAATTTTAATCTTTTATCTTTATTTAAAACAAACTTGGCCATCTTTTTTTCAGCTTGCATTTTGAGTTTAATCGCATCTTGAGTTTAATCTTTATCTTTTAGTTTAATTTTCCATCTTTGAATTTCAATCTTGCGTCTTTGAGTTTTATTTTGGGTCTTTGAGTTTCAATCTTTTCGATTTTTAGTTTTAATCTTGCTCTTTTTGTTTCAATTTATCTTTGAGTTTTAATTGCATCTTGAGTTTCATCGCATCTTTGAGTTTCAATCTTTCGATCTTTTTTATTTCACTTTGGAAAACTTTTTTTGATTTTTTTTTGGATCTTTGAGTTTTAATCTTGCATCTTTTAGTTTCAACTTTCGATCTTTAGTTTCAAACTGCATCTTTGAGTTTAAATTTTTTTGGGGTCTTTGAGTTTAAATTTTTCGATCTTTTAGTTTCAATCTTGGGATCTTTGAGTTTCAATTGCGATTTTGAGTTTTTAATTTTCATCTTTGAGTTTAAATTTTTGATTTTGGTTTAATCTTGCATTTTTGGTTTAATCTTGGGTCTTGAGTTTAACTTTCATCTTTATTTAATTTTCATCTTTGAGTTTCATCTTGCTTTTGAGTTTTAAAACTTGGGAAACTTTTAGTTTTTTTCTTCCATCTTTGAGTTTAAACTTCATCTTTTTAGTTTAATCTTGCGTCTTTGGTTTTTTTTCTTGCATCTTTGAGTTTAATTTTTGCATTTTGTTTTAAAAATTGCTCTTGAGTTTCAATCTTGCGATCTTTGAGTTCAATCCTGCGATCTTTGAGTTTTTAATCTTGCGATCTTTTGGGTTTCATCTTGCGAAAATTTGAGTTTAATCTTGCGATCTTTTTAGTTTTATTTGGATCTTTGAGTTTCAATCTTGCATCCTTTTAGTTTCAATCTTTCGATCTATGAGTTTTAATCTTGCGATCTTTGAGTTTTAAATCTTGATCTTTGAGTTTAATCTTGCATCTTTGAGTTTCAATCTTTCCATCTTTGAGTTTCAATCTTGCGATTTTGAGTTTTTAATTTGCATCTTTGAGTTTTAATTTTTGCGATCTTTTGAGTTTAATCTTGCGATTTTTGAGTTTCAATCTTGCATCTTTGAGTTTCAATCTTGGCGATCTTTGAGTTTCAATCTTGCGATCTTTTTAGTTTCAATCTTGCGATCTTTGAGTTTCATCTTGCGATCTTTGAGTTTCAATTCTTGCATCTTTGAGTTTAAATCTTTCGATCTTGAGTTTAATCTTGCCGATCTTTTATTTTTTTTCTTGCGAATCTTTAGTTTTCAATCTTGCCATCTTTGATTTAATCTTTGCCATCTTTGAGTTTAAATTGCGATCTTTAAATTCAATCTTGCGATCTTTAGTTTTAATCTTGCGATCTTTGAGTTTTCAATCATTGCGATCTTTGAGTTTCAAAACTTGCGATCTTTGAGTTTCAATCTTGCGATCTTTGAGTTTCAATCTTGGATCTTTGAGTTTAATCTTGCGATCTTGAGTTTCAAACTTGCGATCTTTGAGTTTTAATCTTGCAATCTTTGAGTTTTAAATCTTTGATCTTTGAGTTTTAATCTTGCCCATCTTTGAGTTTAATCTTTGCGATCTTTTATTTTCAATCTTGCATCTTTGAGTTTTAATCTTGCGATCTTTGAGTTTTAATCTTTGCGATCTTGAGTTTCAAACTTGCCATCTTTGAATTTCCAATCATGCGATTTTGAGTTTCAATCCCTTTCGTCTTTGAGTTTCAATTTGCGATCTTTGAGTTTCATTTGCGATCTTTGAGTTTCAATTTTTGCATCTTGAGTTTTATCTTGGATCTTTTGAGTTTTAATCTTGCCATCTTGAGTTTAATCTTCGATCTTAAATTTTTAATCTTGCGATTTTATTTTAATCTTGCGATCTTTGAGTTTCAAAATTGGATCTTTGATTTAAATCTTGCCATCTTAATTTTTAATCTTTGCATCTTTGAGTTTCAAAATTGCATCTTTAAGTTTCAATCTTGCGATCTTTGAGTTTCAATCTTGCGATCTTTGAATTTCATTTTTGCGATCTTTGAGTTTCAATCTTGCGATCTTTTTAGTTTCAATCTTGCGATCTTTGAGTTTTAATCTTGCATCTTTAGTTTTAATCTTGCGATCTTTGAGTTTCCCAAACTTGCCATCTTTGAGTTTTAATCTTGCGATCTTTGAGTTTTTAATCTTGCTATCTTTGAGTTTTCAATTGCGATCTTTGAATTTCAATTCTGCGATCTTTGAGTTTAATCTTGCCATCTTTGAGTTTCAATCTTGCATCTTTGAGTTTCAATCTTGCCCATCTTGAGTTTAATCTTGCGATCTTTGAGTTAATCTTGCCATCTTTGAGTTTTCAAATCTTGCGATCTTTGAGTTTCAAACTTGCGATCTTTTTAGTTTCAATCTTGCCATCTATGAGTTTAAATCTTCGATCTTTGAGTTTTAATCTTGCATCTTTGAGTTTCAATCTTGCGATCTTTGGTTTCATCTTGCGATCTTTGAGTTTTTTTTCTTGCGATCTTTGAGTTTTAATCTTGCGATCTTTTAGTTTCAAATCTTGCCATTTTTGAGTTTTCATCTTGTGATCTTTGGTTCTTAATTTATTGCTATCTTTGAGTTTAATTCTTGCGATCTTTTAGTTAAATCTTGCGATCTTTGAGTTTTTTTTCTTGCGATCTTTGAGTTTCAATCATGCATCTTTGAGTTTCAATCTTGCAAACTTTGAGTTTAATCTTGCGATCTTTGATTTAATCTTGCGATCTTTGAGTTTCAATCCTTTGCCAAACTTTGAGTTTCAATCTTTTCGATCTTTGAGTTTCAATATTGCATCTTTGAGTTTTAATCTTGCATCTTTGAGTTTAAAACTTTTCGATCTTTGAGTTTCAATCTTGCGATCTTTGAGTTTCAATCTGCGATCTTTGAGTTTCAATCTTGCTATCTTTGAGTTTTTAATCTTGCGATCTTTGAGTTTTAATCTTGCGATCTTTATTTCAACTTGCATCTTTGAGTTTAAATCTTGCGATCTTGAGTTAAATCTTGCGATCTTTGAGTTTCAATCTTGCAACTTATGGTTATCTTGCGATCTTTGAGTTTAATCTTGCATCTTTGAGTTTTAATTTGCATTTGAGTTTAATCTTGCGATCTTTGAGTTTCAATCTTGCGATCCCTTTTAGTTTCAATCTTGCGATTTTGAGTTTCAATCTTGCATCTTGAGTTTTTAAACTTCGATCTTTGAGTTTCATTTTTGCGATCTTTGAGTTTAATCTTGCGATCTTTGAGTTTAATCTTGCATCTTTGAGTTTCAAACGTCTTTGGTTTATTGCGATCTTTGAGTTTTCAATTTTGCCATCTTGAGTTTAATCTTTCGATCTTTGAGTTTTAATTGCCATCTTTGAGTTTAATCTTGCGATCTTTGATTTCAATCTTGCGATCTTTGAGTTTCAATCTTGCGATCTTTGAGTTTTTAATCTGCGATCTTTGATTTCAATCTTGCGATCTTTTTAGTTTCAATCTTGCGATCTTTGAGTTTTTAAACTTGCATCTTTGAGTTTCAATCTTGCCATCTTGAGTTTTAATCTTCGATCTTTGATTTAATCTTGCGATCTTTGATTTCAATCTTGCGATCTTTGAGTTTCAATCTGGGGATCTTTGAGTTTAAATCTTGCACTTTGAGTTTTAATCTTGCCGATCTTTGATTTCAATCTTGCGATCTTTAGTTTCAATCTTGCGTCTTTGAGTTTCAAACTTGCATCTTGAGTTCATCTTGCGTTTTTTGATTTCATCTTGCATCTTTGAGTTTAATTCTTGGGGATCTTTGAGTTTAATCTTGCGAACTTGAGTTTCAAATCTTTTGCGATCTTTGAGTTTTAATCATTTCGATCTTTGAGTTTTTAATCTTTCAATCTTAAATTTCAAACTTGCATCTTGAGTTTCAAATCTGCGATTTTTGAAAATTTCATCTTGCATCTTTGAGTTTCAAATTCTGCGATCTTTGAGTTTAATCTTGATCTTGAGTTTTAACTTGCGACTTTGAGTTTCAACTTGCCATCTTTGCAGTTTCAATCTTGCGATCTTTTGAGTTTTAAATCTTGTATCTTGAGTTTAAATCTTGCGATCTTTGAGTTACAATCTTGCCATCTTGAGTTTCAATCTTGCATTTGAGTTTAAATCATGCATCTTTGATTTCAAATCTTTCGATCTTTGAGTTAAATCTGCGATTTTTGAGTTTAATCTTCGTATCTTTGAGTTCCCAAACTGCGATCTTTGAGTTCAACTTGGATCTTTGAATTTAATCTTGCATCTATGAGTTTAAGATCTTGAGTTTAAAGATCTTGATTTTAATCTTGCGATATTTGAGTATCAAACTTGCGATCTTTGATTTCAATCTTGCGATCTTTGAGTTTTAATCTTTCATCTTGAGTTTTAAATCTGCCAATTTGAGTTTAAACTTGCCATCTTTAAGTTAATCTTCGATCTTTGAGTTTCAATCTTGCGATCTTTGAGTTTCAATCTTGCGATCTTTGAGTTTTAATCTTGGGGACTTTGAGTTTCAATTTTTTGATCTTTGAGTTTCAATCTTGATTTGAGTTTAATCTTGCGATCTTTGAGTTTAAACTTTCGATCTTTGAGTTTCAATCTGCGATCTTTAAATTTTCAATTTTTCTATCTTTGAGTTTCAATCTTTCGATCTTTGTTTTATCTTGCGATCTTTTTAGTTTAAACTTGCATCTTTGATTTTAATCTTGCGATCTTTTAGTTTAAAAATTTCAACTTTTATTTTAAATTTTCGATCTTGAGTTTCCTGCGATCTTTGAGTTTCAAACTTGGAAATTTTTTATTTTTAAATCTTCGATCTTTGAGTTTAATTTGCATCTTGATTTTTAAACTTGGATCTTTGGTTTCAACTTTCATCTTGAGTTTTAAACTTTTGGGTCTTTAGTTTAATCTTGCATTTTGTTTAAATCTTTGATTTTGATTTTTAATTTTGCCATCTTTTTTTTAATTTTTGCAAACTTTGATTTTAATTTGCATCTTTTTAGTTCAAACTTTTGATCTTTGAGTTTAATCTTTCATCTTTAATTTCAAACTTGCACTTTGAGTTTCATCTTGCGATCTTTTAGTTTCAATCTTTCGATCTTTAGTTTTAATCTTGCGATCTTGGTTTTATCTTCACTTTGAGTTTTAATCTTCATTTTGAGTTTTTAAATTTTATCTTTGATTTCAATCTTGCATCTTTTAGTTTAATTTTCATCTTTGATTTCAAACTTGCGATTTTGATTTATCTTATCTTTGGTTTTAATCGCATTTGAGTTTCAATCTTGCTCTTTGAGTTTAATTTCATTTTGATTTTTAAATTCACTTTGAGTTTCAATCTTTTCATCTTTGAGTTTAAAACTTCGATTTTAGTTTTTTTTTTAAACTTGCATCTTTGATTTCAACTTGCACTTTTAGTTTCATCTTGCGTCTTTAGTTTAAACTTGCATCTTGAGTTTTAAAACTTCGATCTTTTAGTTTAATCTTGCCATTTTAAAATTAAATTTCTTGCGATCTTTTATTTAATCTTGGCGATCTTTGGTTTTAAATTTTTTCGATCTTTTATTTTAATCTTTCCACTTTGATTTTTAATCTTTCATCTTTGATTTTTTAATTCTTGCGATCTTTAAATTTCAATCTTTCGATCTTTGAGTTTCAACTTGCGATTTTCTTGATTTTTTTAAAACGCGATCTTGGTTTTTAATCTTTCGATCTTTGAGTTTCAAACTTGCATCTTTTAGTTTAATCTTTATTTTTAGTTTTAAAAATTGCGATCTTTGAGTTTTTTAAATTTTCGATTTTTTTTTGGGGTTTTAAATTTTTTCCTTGGCAACCCTAAAGAGTTTAAATCTTTTGATCTTTGAGTTTAATCGCCATTTGAGTTTAAATTTTCGATCTTTGGTTTTCATCTTTCGATCTTTGGTTTTAATTTGGGTCTTTGAGTTTTTTAAACTTTCGACTTGTTTTTAAACTTGCCATCTTTTATTTCAAAAACCGATCTTGATTTTTTTTTTGCTTTTTTTGAGTTTAAATTTTTTGGTTTTGGTTTTTATCTTTCGATCTTGAGTTTTAATCTCGATCTTTAGTTTTTATTTTGGACTTTGATTTAATCTTGCCACCCCTTTTTTAAAAATTTCGATCTTTTGTTTAATCTTGCGATTTTAATTTTTTAACTTGCGATCTTTTTTAAATTTTAAAATTTTTGGTCTTTTATTTTAAAACTTGCCATCTTTATTTAATCTTGCAAATTTTTTTTTTCAATTTGCAAACTTAAAGTTTCAATCTTGGATCTTTGAGTTTCAATTGCGATCTTTTAATTTCATTCTTTCGATCTTTGAGTTTCAATCTTTTCATCTTTGAGTTTCAATCTTGCAAAACTTTAGTTTTAATCTTGCTCTTTATTTTAATCTTGCGATCTTTGAGTTTTTTCTTGCCATCTTTGAGTTTAACTTTCGATCTTTGAGTTTCAATCTTTCCTTGAGTTTTAAAAATTGGATCTTTTGTTTCAATCTTGCATCTTTGAGTTTAATCTTCATCTTAGTTCAATCTTTCACTTTTATTTCAATCTTTATTTTGAGTTTTAAAATTTTGGGTCTTTTATTTAACTTGCCATCTTTAGTTTCAACTTGCATCTTTGAGTTTCAAATTTTTCATCTTTATTTAATCTTTCATCTTTGAGTTTAATCTTCCCCTCTTTGAGTTTAAACTTGCATCTTTGAGTTTAATCTTTCGATCTTTAGTTTTATCTTTCCATCTTTGAGTTTTAAAACTTGCATCTTTAGTTTAATCTTTGCCTTTAGTTTAATCTTGCATCTTTGGTTTCAATCTTTGGGTCTTTAATTTCAATTTGCTTTTTTAGTTTAATCTTGGGGTCTTTTAGTTTCAATCTGCGATTTGAGTTTTTAATCTTGCTCTTTTTGATTTTACCATCTTTGAGTTTTAATTTTCCAAACTTGAGTTTAATCTTGCCATCTTTTAGTTTTTTAATCTTTTCGATCTTTGAGTTTCAAAAAATTGACTTTTTAAAATTTCACATTTAATTTTCATCTTTGGGTTTTTTAATTTGCATCTTTAGTTTAACTTGCGATCTTTTTAGTTTCAATCTTGCATCTTTGGTTTAATCTTTGGGCTTTTATTTCAATCTTGCGATCTTAGTTTTAATTTGCGATCTTTGAGTTTTAATTTGCATCTTGAGTTTAATTTTTGGGTCTTTGAGTTTTTAACTTGCATCTTTTAGTTTCAATCTTTCATCTTTGAGTTTAAAAATTCGATCTTTTATTTAATCTTGCATCTTTGATTTTTTTTTGCATCTTTAATTTTAAATTTCACTTTGAGTTTAATCTTTGGGTCTTTTGGTTTTTAAACTTCGATCTTTGAGTTTCATTTGCCTTTGGTTTAATCTTGCGACTTTTGTTTTTTAAACTTCATCTTTGAGTTTTTTTTTTGATCTTTGGTTTTCAATCTGCATCTTTTATTTTTAATCTTCGATCTTTGAGTTTAAAACTTTTGGTCTTTAGTTTAAAAATGCGATCTTGAGTTAAAAACTTGCGATCTTTAGTTTAATTTTCGATCTTTGAGTTTAATTTGCATCTTGATTTCATCTTGCGCTTTGATTTCATTTTGCATCTTGAGTTTAATCTTGCGATCTTTGGTTTAATCTTGCCATCTTTGATTTAATCTTGCGATCTTTGAGTTTTAAAACCCCCAATTTAATTGCGACTTTGAGTTTAATCTTGGGACTTGAGTTAAAAACTTGCGTCTTTGAGTTTAATCTTTTCCCATTTTAAGTTTTAATCTTGGATCTTTGAGTTTCAATCTTGCGATCTTTGAGTTTCAATCTTGGATCTTTGAGTTTCAATCTTTTTTTTTTTAAATTTTCGATCTTTGAGTTTCAATCTTGCTTCTTGAGTTTTAATTTTTGGGTCTTTTAGTTTTTAATCTTGCATCTTTGAGTTTCAATTGCGATCTTTGGGTTTAATCTTGCTTTTTTAGTTTTAATATTGCGATCTTTTATTTTAATCTTGCATCTTTATTTCAAACTTGCCTCTTTTAGTTTCAATCTTGCGATCTTTATTTTAATCTTGCGATCTTTGATTTTAATCTTTCGATCTTTGGTTTCAAACTTGCACTTTGAGTTTAATTTCATCTTGAGTTTAAAATTTTTGATCTTTGAGTTTTAATCTTGCCCTTTTTATTTCACTTTCGATCTTTTGGGTTTAATCTTGCATCTTTGATTTTATCTTGGATCTTTGAGATTTAATCTTGCGATCTTTTAGTTTCAATCTGCCATCTTTGAGTTTTTAACTTTCGATGTTTTAGTTTTATATTGCTACTTTAGTTTAATTCTTGCGATCTTTGAGTTATAACTTGCGATTTTTGAGTTTCAATCTTGCGATTTTGGTTTCAATCATCGATCTTTGAGTTTCAATCTTGCGATCTTTTTTTCAATCTTGCGAAATTTTTAGTTTCATCTTGCGCTTTGATTTCTTTTTTGCATCTATGAGTTTAAAACTTTTCGCTTTTAGTTTAATTTGCGATCTTTGATTTTAACTTGCATCTTTTAGTTTTTAATCTTCATCTTTGAGTTTTAATCTTTCATCTTTGAGTTTAATCTTCATCTTTTTCATTTTTGCATCTTTGATTTAATCTTGCGATCTTTTAGTTTTAACTTTCATCTTTGAGTTTAAACTTGCACTTTGATTTAAACTTCATCTTGAGTTTCATCTTGGATCTTTGAGTTTAATTTGCTCTTGATTTAATCTTGGGGCTTTGATTTTAACTTTCCATTTTTTAGTTTAATCTTCGATCTTTGATTTTTTCTTGCATCTTTTTAGTTTAATCTTGCGATCTTTTATTTTAATCTTTCATTTTTGGGTTTAACTTGCATCTTTGATTTATCTTTCGATCTTTTGGTTTATCTTTCATCTTTTATTTCAATCTTCATCTTTTTAGTTTCATCGGATCTTTAGTTAATCTTGCTCTTTGAGTTTTTTAAACTTGGATCTTTGAGTTTAAACTTGCATTTGAGTTTTAATCTTTCATCTTTTAGTTTTAATCTTGCGAATTTTTTTTTTTAATCTTGCGATCTTTGAGTTTCAAATTGGATCTTTGATTTAATCTTCCCATCTTTAATTTTAATCTTCATCTTTGATTTTTTAAATTTTCATCTTTAGTTTTAACTTGCGATCTTTGGTTTTAACTGCGTCTTTGATTTTTTTTCTTGGGATCTTTGAGTTTTAATCTTGCGATCTTTGGTTTCAATCTTGCATCTTTAGTTTTTAATTTTGGACTTTGATTTAATCTTTGGGTCTTTGATTTCAATCTTGCCATCTTTGAGTTTAATCTTCGATTTTTAGTTTAATTTGCATCTTTGATTTAATTTGCGATCTTTGAGTTTAAACTTGCGATCTTTTTAGTTTAATCTTGGACTTTTAGTTTCAATTGGATTTTTGGTTTTAACTTGCGTCTTTGATTTCAATTTCCCTTTTTGAGTTTTTTAAAAAAAGGATCTTTTGATTTTAATCTTGCCCATCTTGAGTTTTTAAACTTCGACTTTTTTTTTTTTGGATTTATTTTAATTTTCCATCTTTGAGTTTTAATCTTTCATCTTTAGTTTCACTTGCATCTTTGAGTTTTAAACTTGCGATCTTTAGTTTTTTTCTTCATCTTTTTTTTTAAAAACTTGCATCTTTGGTTTCAATTTGGACTTAATTTTAAAATTTGCATCTTTAGTTTTTTTTTTTATTTAATCTTGCGACTTTGAGTTTAATCTTGCGATCTTTGAATTTCAATCTTTCGATCTTTGATTTTTAAACTTGAAACTTTGAGTTTAAACTTGATCTTGATTTTAATTTTCGCTTTTTTAATTTGCCATCTTTAAAATTTTAATCTTGGATTTTGAGTTTTAAATTGGTTTTTTGAAATTTTTTTTTTTTTTTTTTTTTTAATTTTGCACTTTTATTTCAATCTTGGGGATCTTTGGTTTCATCTGCGATTTTGAGTTTTAATTTGCATCTTTAGTTTAATCTTGCATCTTTAGTTTTAATTTTGGATCTTGATTTTAATCTTGCCATCTTTAGTTTAATCTTATCTTTTAGTTTAATTTGCATCTTTTAGTTTCAATCTTGCCATCTTAATTTAAAACTTTGATCTTTGAGTTTAATCTTGACTTTGAGTTTTAATCTTTGGGTTTTTGAGTTTATCTTTCTCTTTGGGTTTTTAAATTTCCCTCTTTAGTTTTAATTGCATCTTAAGTTTCAAACTTGCCATTTGAGTTTTCTTGCGATCTTTGAGTTTATTTGCATCTTTGAGTTTAAATCTCGATCTTTGGTTTTAAAACTGATCTTAGTTAAAAAACTTCGATCTTTTTTAAAATGGGTCGAGTTTAATCTGCCATTTGATTTTAAATTTTTTTGATTCTTGAGTTTTTAAAAACGCGATCTTGATTTAAAACTTGCGATCGAGTTTAAATTGGATTTTTTTATTTTAAATTTGCATCTTTGAGTTCAAAACTTGAAAACTTTTTAGTTAAAATTTCAAAACTTTTTAAATTTAAACCTTTTCCCGATTTTGATTTAACTTGCCTTTGATTTTATCTTGAAAACTTTTTAGTTTCCATCGCGCTTTTTTAATCCGCAAACTTGAGTTTTAATCTTAATCTTTTTATTTAATCCTTCATCTTTTGATTTTAAATCTTGCGATCCTTTGAGTTTTAATCTTGCCATCTTGAGTTTAAATCTTGCAAATTTTTATTTTTAAATTGCAAATTTTTGAGTTTTAATCTTGCGATCGAAATTTTAAAACTGGATCTTTTAAATTTTAAAAAATTGATCGGTTTAAAAATTGGACCAGTTTTAAAACTTTTACGAGTTTAACTTCATCGATTTCAATCGCGATTTAATTTTATCGCAAACTTTTATAAAATCTTGCATCTTTTATTTAAATCTTGCATCTTTAAAATTTTTAACTTCATCGAGTTTAAACTCATAGATGGCAAGAATGAAACTCAAAGATCGCAAGATAGAAACTCAAAGATCGCAAGATTGAAACTCAAAGATCGCAAGATTGAAACTCAAAGATCGCATGATTGAAACTCAAAGATCGCAAGATTGAAACTCAAAAATCGCAAGATAATAACTCAAATATCGCAACAATTAAACTCAAAGATAGCAATATTGAAACTCAAACATCGCAAGATTGAAACTCAAAGATGGCAAGATTGAAACTCAAAGATCGCAAGATTAAATCTCAAAGATCACAAGAGTAAAACTCAAAGATCGCAAGATTGATACTCATAGATCGAAAGATTGAAACTCAAGGATGGCAAGATTGAAACTCAAAGATCAAAACATAAAAACTCAAAGATCACAAGATTTAATATCAAAGTTTGCAAGAGTGAAACGCAAAGATCGCAAGATTGAAACTCAAAGATCGCAGGACTGATACTCAAAGATCGCAAGATTGAAACTCAAAGATGGCAAGTTTGAAATTTAATGATTGCAAGATTAAAACTCAAAGATCGCAAGATTGAAACTCAAAGATCGCAAGACTGAAACTCAAAGATCGCAAGATTGAAACTCAAAGATGGCAAGATTAAAACTCAAAGATCGCAAGTTTAAAACTCATAGATCGCAAGATTGAAACTCAAAGATCACAAGATTGAAACTCAAAGATCGCAAGATTGAAACTCAAAGATCGCAAGATTGAAACTCAAAGATCGCAAGATTGAAACTCAAAGATCGCATGATTGAAACTCAAAGATCGCAAGATTGAAACTCAAAGATCGCAAGATTGTAACTCAAAGATCGCAAGAATTAAACTCAAAGATAGCAAGATTGCAACTCAAAGATCGCAAGATTGAAACTCAAAGATGGCAAGATTGAAACTCAAAGATCGAAAGATTAAAACTGAAAGATCGCAAGATTATAACTCTAAGATCGCAAGATTGAGACTCAAAGATCGCATGATTTAAACTCAAAGATCGCAAGATTGAAACTCAAAGATCGCAAGATTGTAACTCAAAGATCGCAAGAATTAAACTCAAAGATAGCAAGATTAAAACTCAAAGATCGCAAGATTGAAACTCAAAGATAGCAAGATTGAAACTCAAAGATCGTAAGATTAAAACTCAAAGATCGCAAGATTAAAACTCAAAGATCGCAAGATGGAAACTCAAAGATCGCAAGATTAAAACTCAAAGATGGCAAGATTAATACTCAAAGATCGAGAGATTTAAACTCATAGATGGCAAGATTGAAACTCAAAGATCGAAAGTTTAAAACTCAAAGATCGCAAAATTAAAACTCAAAGATCGCAAGATTAAAACTCAAAGATCGCAAGATTGAAACTCAATGATCGCAAGACTGAAACTCAAAGATCGAGAGATTTAAACTCATAGATGGCAAGATTGAAACTCAAAGATCGCAAGTTTGAAACTAAAAGATCGCAAGATTGAAACTCAAAGATGGCAAGATTACAACTCAAAGATCGCAAGATTTTAAACTCATAGATGGCAAGACTGAAACTCAAAGATCGCAAGATTGAAACTCAAAGATGGCAAGATTGAAACTCTAAGATTGCAATTTTAAAACTCAAAGATGGGTAAATTGAAACTCAAAGAAAGCAAGATTAAAACTCAAAATTGCATGATTGAAACTCAAAGATCTTAAGATTGAAACTCAAAGATCGCAAGATTGAAATTCAAAGATCGTAAGATTGAAACTCAAAGAAAGCAAGATTGAAACTCAAAGATAACAAGATTGAAACTCAAAGATGGCAAGATTGAAACTCAAAGATCGCAAGATTAAAACTCAAAGATCGCAAGATTAAAACTCATAGATTGCAAGATTGAAACTCAAAGATCGCAAGATTGAAACTCAAAGATCGCAAGAATGAAATTCAAAGATCGCAAGATTGAAAAATCAAAGTTTTGAGAGATTTAAACTCAAATGGCAAGATTGAAAAATCAAAGATCGCCCAAATTTTAAACTCAAAATCGCAAGATTGAAAAATTTAAAGATGGGCCCCAAAAATTACAACCAAAAAAACGCAAGATTTCAACTAAAAGATGGCAAGACTGAACCAACCCAAAGTTTGCCCAAAATTGAAACTCAAAGATGGCCCAAAATTGAAACTCAAAGATGGGGAATTTTAAAAATCAAAGATAGGGAAAAATTTAAACTCAAAGAAAGCAAGATTGAAACTCAAAAAAAAACATGATTGAAACTCAAAGATCGCAAAATTGAAACTCAAAGATCGCAAGATTGAAATTCAAAAAATCGCCCTTTTTTGAAAATCAAAGATAGCAAGATTTGAAACTAAAGATCGCAAGATTTAAAAATCAAAAGGGGTTGGGAAGTTGAAACTCAAAGATCCAAGATTAAAACTCAAAGATCGCAAGATTAAAACTCATAGATCGCAAAAAATTGAAAATCAAAGATCCCCAAAATTGAAACTCAAAGATCGCCAAAAAATGAAATTTAAAATCGCAAGATTGAAATCAAAGATCGCAAAAATTGAAACTTAAAGATTTCAAAAATTGGAAAAACCCCCAAAAATTGCAAGATTAAAACTCAAAAATGGCAAGATTTTTAAAATAAAAAATCCCAATTTTGAAACTCAAAGATCGCAAAAAAAGAAAATTCCCAAATATTTGCAAGAAATTTAAACTTATAGATCGAAAAAAATTGAAACTCAAAAGGGGGAAGATTAAAACTCAAAAGATCACAAAATTTAAAAAATCAAAGAATTTGCAAGATTGAAATTAAAGAAAAACGCAAGAGGGGAAACTCAAAGTCGCAAGATTGAAAAATCAAAGACCCCAGGGCTAAACTCAAAGATCGCAAGATAGAAAATTTAAAGATGGCAAATTTTTTAAAAATCAATTTTATCGCAAGATTAAAAATCAAAGATCGCAAGATTTTTAAAAAACAAAGATCCCCAAGAATGAAAAACCCAAAAAAACGCAAGATTGAAACTCAAAGATGGCAGGGATTAAAAAAATCAAAAAACCAAAAAATTTAAACTCATAGAATTTCCCAAAATTTTAAAAATCAAAAATCCCAAGGGTTTTAAACTCAAAGATCGCAAAATTAAAACTCAAAAATCACAAGATTGAAACTCCCAAAAATCGCAAAGGGCTGGAAAAACCCCAAAAATCCCCAAGATTGAAACTCAAAGATCGCATGATTGAAACTCAAAGATCGCAAGATTGAAAAAATCAAAAATCGCCAAGATTGTAACTTAAAGGGTCGCAAGAATTAAAACCCAAAAATAGCAAATTGAAACCAAAAAAAAGGCAAGATTGAAACTCAAAGGGTTTTGCAAGATTAAAAAACAAAAATCGCAAGATTATTTCCCCAATGATCGCAAGATTTAAATTATTGATGGCAGAATAAAATCAAAGATCGGGAAAATAGAAACTCAAAGATCGCCCAAAATTTAAACTCAAAGATCCGGCCAAAAATTGAAAACTCAAAGATCGCAAAAGAAAAAAATTGGAAAACTCAAAGATCGGCCAAAAATTGAAAACTCAAAATCCCCGCCCAAAATAATTAATTTAAAGATCGCAAGAAATTAAAACTCAAAGATACAATATTAAAACCCCAAAGATCGCAAGATTTTAAACCTTTAAAAGAAAAAAGGGGAAGGGTTGAAAAAAAATTTCCAAAAAAAGATCGCAAGAAAAAAAAATTAAAAATCTCAAAGATCGCAAAATTGAAAAATCAAAGATTGCAAGAAAATGATAAAGTTTTAAAGATCGCAAGATTTTAAACTCTTCCCAAATGGCAAAGTTAAAATTAAAACTCAAAGATCAAAAGATTTAAACCATAATGGCCCAAATTAAAAAACCCAAAAATCGCAAATTTAAACTCAAAATCCAAGATTTAAACTCAAAGTCACAAGTTGAAACCAAAAAAAACGCAAGATTGAAACTCAAAGGGTCGCAAGATTGAAACCAAAGATCGCCCTGATTGAAACTCAAAAATCGCAAGATTGAAATCAAAAATCGCCCAAAATTTTAAAAATTAAAGATTTGCCAAAAAATTTAAAAATCAAAGATAGAAATTTAAACTAAAAAATGCCCAAAATTGAAAAATCAAAGATGGCCAAATTGAAACTCAAAGATCGAAAAATTAAAACTCAAAGATCGCCCAAAATTTTTAACCAAAAAAATCGCAAGTTTTTTAAAATCATAGATGGCAAAAAAAGAAAAATCAAAGAACGCCCAAGATAGAAACTCAAAGATCGCCCCAAATTGGGGAAAATCAAAAATCGCAAGATTTAAACTCAAAGATCGCATGATTTAAACTCAAAAAACGCAAGATTGGGAAAATAAAGATCGCCCAAAATTTAAAATCAAAGAAACGCAAAAATTAACTAAAGATAGCAAAATTAAAAAATCAAAAAATCGAAAGATTGAAACTCAAAAAATTTCAAGATTGAAAAATCAAAGATCGCCCAAAATTAAAAACTTCCCAAAGGATCACAAGATAAAACTCAATGATCGCCCAAAATTGAAAAACAAAGATCGCCAAGATTGAAACTCAAAAATCGCAAGATTAAAACTAAAAGATCGCCCAAAATTGAAACTCAAAAAATCGCAAGATTGAAAATCAAAAAAATGCAAGGGTTGAAATTCAAAGATGCAAGATTGAAACTCAAAAATAGAAAGTTGAAATCAAAGATCGCAGATTGAAACTCAAAATAGGGAAGATTGAAACCAAAAATCGCAAGATTAAAACCAAAAATCGCAAAAAATTAAAAATCATAGATCGCAAGATTGAAACTCAAAGATGCAAATTGAAACTCCCAAAAATCGCAAGAATGAAATTTAAAAAATCGCAAGATTGAAACTCAAAGATGCAAGGGTTGAAACTCAAAGATCGCCCAAAATTTTTAAACTTAAAGATTGCAATATTTAAACTTTAAAAGTTGCAAAATTGAAACTCAAAGATGGCAAGATTTAAAGTCAAAGAACCCAATTTTTTAAAAATCAAAGATCGCAAGATTTTAAATTCAAAGATCACAAGAATTTAAACCCTTTTAGATCGTAAGATTAAAAAACCAAGGATAGCAAATTGAAACTCAAAGATCACGAAATAAAAACTCAAAGAATTTGCCCAAAATTTGGGAAAATCAAAGATCGCAAAATTGAAATCAAAGATCGCATGCTGAAACTCAAAAAACGCAAGATTGGGAAAAAAAGATCGCAAGATGAAACTCAAAGATCGCAAGATTAAAACTTTAAAAATTTGGGAAGATTACAACTCAAAATTCCCAAGATTTAAACCCCATAATGGCCCCCCCCAAAATTGCCCCCCCCCCCCCCAAAGATCGCAAGATTTAAACTCAAAAAATTTTTTTAAATTTGGGAAAATCAAAAATCGCAAGATTAAAACCCCAAAGATGCAAGGGTTAAAAACTCAAAGATCGCAAGATTTAAACTCATAGATAGCAAAAAATTTATACTCAAAGATTTTTGGGAAGAAGAAACTTAAAAATCCCCAAAGAATTTAAACTCAAAAAATGCAAATTGAAACTCAAAGTCACAAAATTGAAACTCAAAGTTCGCAAGATTGAAAAATCAAAGATCGCAAGATTAAAAAATCAAAGGGTCGCAAGATTGAAATTTTAAAGATCGCAAGATTAAAAATCAAAGTTAGAAGATTGAAAAATCAAAGATCGCAAGATTGAAACTCAAAAGGGGTGGCAAAAATTGAAATCAAAAAATCGCAAGGGTTAAAACTCAAAGATCGCAAATTTAAAAATCAAAGATTGCAAGATTGAAACTTTAAAGAAACGCAAAGGGTTGAAACTCAAAGATCGCAAGATTGAAACTCCCAAAAAACGCCCAAAATTAAAACTCAAAAATCGCCCTGAAATTAAACCAAAGATGCAAGATTTAAAACCAAAAAAAGAAATTTTTCCAAAAAAATTTAAAAATTTTAAAAATCGCAAGTTTAAACTCCAAAAAATGCAAGATTTAAAAATCAAAGATCCGCAAGATTGAAACCCAAAGAGGCAAGATTGGGAAAAATTTAAAATCGCAAGATTAAAAATCAAAAATCGCAAGATTTTAAACTCAAAAACGCAAGATTAAACTCAAGATGGGAAGAATTTTTAAATCAAAGATTCGCCCAAAATAGAAAAACTCAAAGATCCCCCAAGATTGAAACAAAAATGAAGATTGAAACTCAAAGATGCAAGTTGAAACTAAAAAATCCAAGATTTGAAACTCAAAAGATTGCTAAAAATAAATTAAAAATCAAAAATCCCCAAGAATTAAATTTAAAGTCCCAAATTAAAACTCAAATTTCAAAAAACGGGGAAAAATTTAAACTCCCAAAAATGGCAAGATTGAAACCCCAAAATTTGCAAGATTAAAACTAAAACATCCCAAGATTAAAAAAAAAAAGATTGCAAGATTGAAAAAACCAAAGAAAAAAATTTGAAAAAATTTAAACTCAAAGATCGCAAGATTAAAACTAAAAGAAACGCAAAATTAAAAAATCAAAGATTGCAAGATTGAAAAATCAAAGAAACGCAAGATTAAATCAAAGATCGCAAGAATTTAAACTCAAAGATGAAAGATTTAAAAATCAAAGATCGCAAGATTGAAAAATCAAAGATAAAGGCCAAAAGAAATTTAAAATCAAAAAGGAATTTCCGCCAAAATTAAAACTCAAAGATCCAAATAAAACTCAAAGATCGCCCCAAAATTGAAACTATAGATCGGAAAAATTTTAAACCCCAAAAGATTCGCAAGAATAAAAACAAAGATGCAAGATTAAAAAATCAAAGATCGCAAGATTAAACTCAAAAATCGCAAAATTGAAACCCCAAAGATTGCAAATTTAAACTCAAAGATTCCCAAAATTGAAAAATCAAAGATGGGAAGATTTAAATCAAAAATCCCATTTTGGGGAAACTCAAAGATCGGGTTTTTTAAAATAAAAAAAAATTCAAAAGATTCCAAAAATTGAAATTTAAATAAAAATCCGTTAAAAGAAAAATTAAAAATCAAGGATTAGCCAAATAAAATTAAAAATCAAAATCAAGAAATAAAAACTCAAAAATGCCAAGATTGAAACTTTAAAAAATCGCAAGATTTTAAAATTAAAAATCCCCATGAAGAAACTCAAAGAAGAAGATTTTTTAAATCAAAGATCGCAAAGATTGGGAAAATCAAAGATGCCAAAAGAAATTAAAACCTTAAAAAAATTGGGAAGATTAAACTCAAAGGAAACGCAAGATTTAAACTCATAGATGGCAAGAATTTAAAATCAAAGATCCGGGAAGATGAAACTCAAAGATGCAAGTTGAAAAATCAAAGATCGCAAGATTAAAAATCAAAAAAGCAAGATTAAACTCAAAGATCGCAAGATTTTTAAATCAAAGATGCAAAAAATTTAACTCAAAAAGAATTCCCGAAGGAAAAAAAACCTTAAAGATTTTTCCAAAAACTTTAAACTCAAAATCGCAAGAAAAATTAAAACCAAAGGGAAAAAAACCAAAAATTGAAAACTTTCCCAAAATTGGGCAAGGGTTAAAAATAAAAGATCGAAAAATTAAAAATAAACCAAAAAAAGATCGCAAGATTTAAATTCAAAGATCGCAAGATTAAAACTCAAAGTTTAAAAGATTGAAACTCAAAGATCCAAGATTTAAACTCAAAGATGAAGATTGAAAAAATCAAAGATCGCCCAAAATTTTTTAAAAATTAAAAATTTGCAAAATTTTAAAATCAAAGATTGCAAGATTGAAAAATCAAAGATCGCAAGATTGGGAAAATCAAAAATCGCAAGAATGAAAATCCCAAAATCGCCAAAAAATTTTAAAAATCAAAGATCCCAAGATTTGAAATCAAAGATCGCCCAAAATTGAAACTTAAAGATTGCAATAATTTAAAAATCAAAGATTGAAGATTGAAACTCAAAGATGGCAAGATTTAAAGTAAAGATCCCCCAAATTTTTTAAAATCAAGAAGCAAGATTTTAAATTCCCAAAATCACAAGATTGAAACTTATAGATGAAAAATTAAAAAATCAAGGAAGCAAGGATTTAAACTCAAAGATCCAAAAAAAACCAAAGATCGAAGATTTAAAATCAAAGATCGCAAGAGGAAACCCAAAGAACCGAAGTTGAAAACCCCAAAAGATTGCAAGGGTTTAAACTAAAGATCGCAAGATTTAAACTCAAAGAAGGCCCAAATTTGAAACTTTAAAAATGGCCCAAAATTAAAACTTAAAAAATTGCAAGATTTAAACTCAAGATGGGAAATTTAAACTCAAGATCGCAAGATTGAAACTCAAAGATTGCCCAAAATTTAAAAATCAAAGATCCAAAAAATTTAAAAATCAAAGATGAAATTTAAACTTAAAGATCCAAACTTTTAAAATTTAAGATTGCAAGAATTGGAAAAATCAAAGATCCCAATATTGGGAAAATTAAAGGGTCCCCAAGATTTAAACTCCCCAAAAATCGCAAGATTGAAAAATCAAAGATCCAAGATTGAAACTCAAAGTTGCAAGATTTAAAATCAAAGTTTGCAAGATTAAAATCAAAGATCGCAAGATTGGAAATTTAAAGATCGCCCAAAAAATTTAAAATCAAAAAATTTGCAAGATTTTAAACTCAAAGTCGCAAGAATTAAAAATTAAAGGGTGGCAAGATTTTAAACTAAAGATCGCAAGGGTTTTAAAAATCAAAGATCGCAAGATTAAAAACCCCAAAAAAATTTCCCAAAAATTGAATTTAAAACTCAAAAATCGCAAGAAATGAAATTTAAAAATCGCAAAAATTGAAACCAAAGATCCCGATTTTTAAAATAAAAGCGCCCAAAAATTAAACTTAAAGATTCCCCAAAATTGAAACCCAAAAAAGAAAAAAATTTAAACTCAAAGATGGCAAAAAAAAAATTTGGGAAAATCAAAGATCGAAATTAAAATATAAAATCGCAAGATTAAAATTCAAAGATGAAAAATTGGGAAAATCAAAGGGTGGGAAAATTGAAACTCAAAGATCAAAAAAAAATACTCAAAGATCGAAGATTTTTAAAATCATAGATGGGAAGATTTTAAACCAAAGATCGCAAGTTTGAAACTCCCAAAAATCGCAAGAAATAAACCAAAAACCAAAAAAAAGATCGCAAGATTAAAACTCAAAAAATTGCAAGATTTTAAAAATAAAGATCGCCAAGACTGGGAAAATCAAAGATCGAAGATTTTTAAATCAAAGATGGGAAGATTTAAAAATCCCAAAAATTCCCCAAAAAATTTAAACTTTAAAAAGGAAATTTTTTTTCCCCCCCCCGGACCCCAAAAAAATTAAAAAAACAAAAAAAAAGGGGGATTTTTTTTGGGAAAAAAGTCCCCAAAGGGTTGGGAAAAAAAAAAATTTTAAAATCAAAAAATCGCAAGATTTAAAAATCAAAGGGCAAGAATTTTAAAAATCAAAAATGCAAGAAATTAAAACTCAAAGGGGGCAAGATTGAAAACTCAAAGAAGGCCAAAAAAACTTTTTAAAAGGCAAGATGAAAAAAGGGCGAAAAAAAATAAAAAGGGGAAAATTTTCCCCCCTCCCCCGAAAACCAAAAGCAAAACAAAATCCCAAAATTTGAAACTCAAAAAAACGCAAGTTTTTAAAATCAAAGAAACGCAAGAAATTAAACTCAAAGATGCAAATTGAAAATTAAAGTCGCCCAAATTGAAAAATCAAAGATGGGGAAAAAATTGAAAAAATTCAAAGAAATTCCCCGCCCAAAAAATTAAAAAACTCAAAGTAGGAAGGGTTGAAACTAAAAAATCCCGCTAAAAAGGAAAAAATTGTTTTTTTTTTTTTTAAAAAAAAAAAAACCCCTCCAAAGCCCCCCCCCCAAAAAAAAAAAAGGGGATTAAAACCCGCAAAAAAAAGATTTTAAAAAACAAACCCCCCCTTTCCCCCCAAAAATTAAAATTTTTTTCAAGATTCCAAAGGGGAAAAAAGTGGAAATTTTAAAACAAAAATTTTAAAAAACCCCCAAAAAAGAATTCCCCCCCCCGGGCCCAAAAAAAGGGAGAAAAAAAGCCCCCTTTTAAATTAAAGTCACAAATTTAAAATTTCCCTTTAAAAAGTAAATTTTGGAAAAATTTAAAACCAAAAATTCCCGCCCCCAAAAAGAAAAAAATGGGGGCCGAAAAAAATATTAAAAAAAACAAAAATGGGAAAATTAAAACTCAAAAATCAAAAGAATTTTAAAATCATTTGATGGCAAGATTTTAAAAATCAAAGATCGCAAGTTTGAAACTCAAAAATCCCCAAGATTGGGAAAATCAAAGGGTCCAAAAAGATTGAAACTCAAAGATCGCAGAAATTTTAAAAAACAAAGATCGCAAGATTGAAAAAACCAAAAATCGCCCGGCTGAAAACTTTAAAGTTCCCCAAGATTGAAACCAAAATCGCAAGATTTAAACTCAAAAGATCGCAAAAAATGAATTCAAAGATCGCAAGATTGATACTCAAAGATGGCAGGATTAAAACTCAAAGATCAAAAGATTTAAACTCATAGATGGCAAGATTAAAACTCAAAGATCGCAAGTTTGAAACTCAAAGATCGCAAGATTGTAACTTAAAGATCGCAAGAATTAAACTCAAAGATAGCAAGATTTAAACTCAAAGATCGCAAGATTGAAACTCAAAGATGGCAAGATTGAAACTCAAAGATCGCAAGATTAAAACTCAAAGATCGCAAGATTATTACTCAAAGATCGCAAGATTTAAACTCATAGATGGCAAGAATGAAACTCAAAGATCGCAAGATAGAAACTCAAAGATCGCAAGATTGAAACTCAAAGATCGCAAGATTGAAACTCAAAGATCGCATGATTGAAACTCAAAGATCGCAAGATTGAAACTCAAAGATCGCAAGATTATAACTCAAAGATCGCAAGAATTAACTCAAAGATAGCAATATTAAAACTCAAACATCGAAAGATTGAAACTCAAAGATGGCAAGATTGAAACTCAAAGATCGCAAGATTAAATCTCAAAGATCACAAGAGTAAAACTCAATGATCGCAAGATTGAAACACAAAGATCGCAAGATTGAAACTCAAAGATCGCAAGATTAAAACTAAAAGATCGCAAGATTGAAACTCAAAGATCGCAAGATTGAAACTCAAAGATCGCAAGATTGAAATTCAAAGATCGCAAGATTGAAACTCAAAGATAGAAAGATTGAAACTCAAAGATCACAAGAGTAAAACTCAAAGATCGCAAGATTGAAACTCAAAGATCGCAAGAATGAAATTCAAAGATCGCAAGATTGAAACTCAAAGATCGCAAGATTGAAACTCAAAGATCGCAAGATTGAAACTTAAAGATTGCAATATTGAAACTCAAAGATTGCAAGATTGAAACTCAAAGATGGCAAGATTTAAAGTCAAAGATCCCAATTTTGAAACTCAAAGATCGCAAGATTGAAATTCAAAGATCACAAGATTGAAACTTATAGATCGTAAGATTAAAACTCAAGGATAGCAAGATTGAAACTCAAAGATCACGAAATAAAAACTCAAAGATCGCAAGATTGAAACTCAAAGATCGCAAGATTGAAACTCAAAGATCGCAAGACTGAAACTCAAAGAACGCAAGATTGAAACTGAAAGATCGCAAGATTGAAACTCAAAGATCGCAAGATTAAAACTTAAAAATGGCAAGATTACAACTCAAAGATCGCAAGATTTAAACTCATAGATGGCAAGATTGAAACTCAAAGATCGCAAGATTGAAACTCAAAGATAGCAAGTTTGAAACTCAAAGATCGCAAGATTGAAACTCAAAGATGGCAAGATTACAACTCAAAGATCGCAAGATTTAAACTCATAGATAGCAAGAATGATACTCAAAGATCGCAAGATAGAAACTTAAAGATCGCAAGATTGAAACTCAAAGATCGCAAGATTGAAACTCAAAGATCACAAGATTGAAACTCAAAGTTCGCAAGATTGAAACTCAAAGATCGCAAGATTAAAACTCAAAGATCGCAAGATTGAAATTCAAAGATCGCAAGATTAAAACTCAAAGTTAGCAAGATTGAAACTCAAAGATCGCAAGATTGAAACTCAAAGATGGCAAGATTGAAACTCAAAGATCGCAAGATTAAAACTCAAAGATCGCAAGATTAAAACTCAAAGATTGCAAGATTGAAACTCAAAGATCGCAAGATTGAAACTCAAAGATCGCAAGATTGAAACTCAAAGATCGCAAGATTGAAACTCAAAGATCGCAAGATTGAAACTCAAAGATCGCAAGATTGAAACTTAAAGATTGCAATATTGAAACTCAAAGATTGCAAGATTGAAACTCAAAGATGGCAAGATTTAAAGTAAAAGATCCCAATTTTGAAACTCAAAGATCGCAAGATTGAAATTCAAAGATCGCAAGATTGAAACTCATAGATCGAAAGATTGAAACTCAAGGATGGCAAGATTGAAACTCAAAGATCACAACATAAAAACTCAAAGATCGTAAGATTTAAACTCATAGATCGCAAGAGTGAAACGCAAAGATCGCAAGATTGAAACTCAAAGATCGCAGGACTGAAACTCAAAGATCGCAAGATTGAAACTCAAAGATGGCAAGTTTGAAACTTAATGATCGCAAGATTAAAACTCAAAGATTGCAAGATTGAAACTCAAAGATCGCAAGACTGAAACTCAAAGATCGCAAGATTGAAACTCAAAGATAGCAAGATTAAAACTCAAAGATCAAAAGATTTAAACTCATAGATGGCAAGATTGAAACTTAAAGATCGCAAGCTTAAAACTCACAGATCGCAAGATTGAAACTCAAAGATCACAAGATTGAAACTCAAAGATCGCAAGATTGATACTCAAAGATCGCAAGATTGAAACTCAAAGATCGCAAGATTGAAACTCAAAGTATGCATGATTTAAACTCAAAGATCGCAAGATTGAAACTCAAAGATCGCAAGATTGTAACTCAAAGATCGCAAGAATTAAACTCAAAGATAGCAAGATTGAAACTCAAAGATCGCAAGAATGAAACTTAAAGATGGCAAGATTGAAACTCAAAGATCGCAAGATTAAAACTCAAAGATCGCAAGATTATAACTCAAAGATCGCAAGATTGAAACTCAAAGATCGCATGATTGAAATTCAAAGATCGCAAGATTGAAACTCAAAGATCGCAAGATTGTAACTCAAAGATCGCAAGAATTAAACTCAAAGATAGCAATATTGAAACTTAAAGATCGCAAGATTGAAACTCAAAGATGGCAAGATTGAAACTCAAAGATCGTAAGATTAAAACTCAAAGATCGCAAGATTAAAACTCAAAGATCGCAAGATGGAAACTCAAAGATCGCAAGATTGAAACTCAAAGATGGCAAGATTAATACTCAAAGATCGAGAGATTTAAACTCATAGATGGCAAGATTGAAACTCAAAGATCGCAAGTTTGAAACTCAAAGATCGCAAGAATAAAACTCAAAGATCGCAAGATTAAAACTCAAAGATCGCAAGATTGAAACTCAAAGATCGCAAGACTGAAACTCAAAGATCGAGAGATTTAAACTCATAGATGGCAAGATTGAAACTCAAAGATCGCAAGTTTGAAACTCAAAGATCGCAAGATTGAAACTCAAAGATGGCAAGATTACAACTCAAAGATCGCAAGATTTCAACTCATAGATGGCAAGACTGAAACTCAAATATAGCAAGATTGAAACTCAAAGATGGCAAGATTGAAACTCAAAGATGGCAATTTTAAAAGTCAAAGATAGGGAAATTGAAACTCAAAGAAAGCAAGATTGAAACTCAAAAATCGCATGATTGAAACTCAAAGATCGCAAGATTGAAACTCAAAGATCGCAAGATTGAAATTCAAAGATCGCAATATTGAAACTCAAAGATAGCAAGATTGAAACTCAAAGATCGCAAGATTAAAACTCAAAGATGGCAAGATTGAAACTCAAAGATCGCAAGATTAAAACTCAAAGATCGCAAGATTAAAACTCATAGATCGCAAGATTGAAACTCAAAGATCGCAAGACTGATATTCAAAGATCGCAAGATTGATACTCAAAGATGGCAGGATTAAAACTCAAAGATCAAAAGATTTAAACTCATAGATGGCAAGATTAAAACTCAAAGATCGCAAGTTTGAAACTCAAAGATCGCAAGATTGAAACTCAAAGATCACAAGATTGAAACTCAAAGATCGCAAGATTGAAACTCAAAGATCGCAAGATTGAAACTCAAAGATCGCAGGACTGAAACTCAAAGATCACAAGATTGAAACTCAAAGATCGCAAGATTGAAACTCAAAGATCGCAAGACTGATATTCAAAGATCGCAAGATTGATACTCAAAGATGGCAGGATTAAAACTCAAAGATCAAAAGATTTAAACTCATAGATGGCAAGATTAAAACTCAAAGATCGCAAGTTGAA
>JAQJVL010006018.1:0-31598 GCA_035578905.1 Stictocephala bisonia
AAACACGGAGTTGAAGGTCACATACTTCACGAGTTTTATCTTTCAGTTGGTCCTGGTTTTAAGATTATTGAAAACCCTAGTATTATCAAATATTTACCAATAAATAGACAATCGAGTCTGAGTGAGATCCATATTAGATTGGGAGATCAAAACGGGGATTTGATTAATTTTCGTGGAGAATCTATAAATATACGTTTGGATATTAGAAAAAGAAAACAATAATGGGAATTGTATTTGAGAATAATTATTGTAATAAAAAATCTACTTTAGTATCTAAATTGGTTAATAAGGTGTAAAAAATTGTGAATACATCGACGACAAGTGTCAGTCGTAAATGAACATTCAAACCATTAACATTAAGAAATTGCATATTTCTTAGTACTCTACCAGGCAGGATTCAACAATATTAACAACAACAAACAACAATGAACCGCATTTTGGATGTAGGTGCTACAGTGAATTTTGATGACTCTATTAGATTTAGAATGGCATTCACACAACCCGTATACGTCTAATTCATTTAAAAACAGTGACGAGATCCGCATCCCAGTACATCAACAGGAAGTATATACTCTACCTGCAAAAAGTTATATTTTGATTGAAGGGAAAATATTATAAACCGTCGACAATAAAGTGGACAATGTAACAACATTTATAATACATTTTCAGCTTTTTTATTTGACGAAATAAGATATGAACTATGTGGAACTGAAATTGATCGTGTGAAAAATGTTGGAATTACAAGTACTATGAAAAATATACTTACCTCTTGTCTTACCGACGCAAATTGGATGAACAACGCTGGCTGGAACCTTACAACTACTGAAGATTTAACAACTGATAATGGTTATTTTTGTGTTTGTGTCCTATTGAAATTATTATTGGGATTTGCTGAAGATTATAAACATATTTTATTGAACGTTAAACTAGAACTTGTATTGTTAGTAGTTATTTTAGGACAGTAATAGGCTCACTTTTTTTGGGGTTTTCCAAAATGACGGCGGTCACGTGACCGGATATAAGATGGCGGCGCAGTGGTGCCACCCCCCTCCCCCACAAAATTTCCCTGATTTCCCACAAATTACCCTCATTTCCCACACATTACCCACATTTCCCACACATTACCCACACTTCCCACACATTCCCCCCACATTCCCCTTGTTATACTATATAAAATGTAATCATAACCTAACGTTCCATGTTATACTATATAAAATGTCTGTTTTTTTGTCTAATATGGCGTCTTTATACTATATAAAGTATAAAAGATGGCGACCGGATCCAATATGGCGTCTTTTCTCTTCCGCGCCAACTCACACCCCGTGGGAAAATTCCCTCCCCAAAATTCCCTCATCCAATATGGCTGTCTTTATACTATATATATAAAACCCAATATTTCATACACTCTATGAGGCTGAAGCGACCGCAGCGCCCCTGGCGGCAACGCTGATCGCAGCGCCCCTGGTGGCAATGCCGACCTGACCGTAGCGCCCCTGGCGGCAATACCGATGCGATCGCAGCGCCCCTGGTGGCAATGCCGACCGACCGTAGCGCCCCTGGTGGCAATACCGACCGACCGTAGCGCTCCTGGTGGTAATACCGACCTGACCGCAGCACGCCTGGCGGCATCAGCTGGCGACGCACGTGTATCCATCCCTACTTTACAATTAACCCTTCTCACACCTACTGTTAGCCTACCTACTGAATTACTTTTTAATTAAATTCCTATCAAGTTTTGCTATAAACACACTGTTAACCTAGCTTTCTTATATAACTTTCTCTCTTAACTTACCTATGTTCCAAGGACCCATCTACGGCTTCCTATTTAAATCAATCCTTTATTTAATTTTTCCTCAACCCTTTAAGTCTACCATATTACAACTACTAAAGTTACAAAACTTTCCCTCGAAGCTTAGATGCGCCAAAGTGTAAGTATAAAAAATACACCTTAAGAGGAAACACCATACAACAAGCAGTCAAACACATATAGTCTTCCCGATACCAAGTGTAGACCTAGTACAATTCGAAAATCCTGAGAAAAACCTATAAATACGAGCCCATGGAGAACCCTGTACAGGTCACAAGCCAGATTCACTCATAGCGTAAAAGTCCTAAAGCACATCTAATACGAAAAAGTGATATTAATGTATTTAAAAGTACAATACGCTTTAAAAAATCTTTTGCAATGCTTTAGGTTAAGCGAAAAATACCTGTGGGAATCTAGTGTAAGCCTTACATACAATGTTCAAATTAACTTTTAAATATCTACCAAATAGTAAACGTAACCATATATAGTAGTATAGAATGGGGTTTCTAGCACAGTGTGACGTCACGTCAGACCGCTACCAGAACAGGGTCAAAGGTCACCGCCTATCTGTTATCAGCCACGTGTTGACCTTGAGGTCAAGTTTACTATTGTTTACAACTGTTATCAGCCACGTGGTGACCTTGAAGGTCAGTTGGGCTAGGTCAGTGTTGTTTTGGTGTGACGTCACACCGTTTTCGCGCTCTTTCGTCAGCTGAACTGTTTTTTTCCAACAACAGTGTTACCAACTCACGCGATGCAGAAAGAAAATATCTCAGTGCTGCCAACTCACACGATTTATTACATTATACTATAATAAATACTGTATACGATTATTTAAAAAATTATTTCCATATATTAAATACAAACGCGCGTCGTTTTTTCGGTGTTACAGTAATATTAACTTAAAATGTGATTTGTTGTTCTAGCAGACTGAGTTGTTAGTCGTTCTTTATACTTACACCATGGCACACCGTGCTCCTGCTCAGGGTCAATCAAATCAAGATCAAAACAACAGTCGACGTCCGATAACCGATCCAACAATAACAGCTTATCAAACATATTACGAGAGAATATTTAGAGAAGGAAGAAAACCTGAACAAAGCAAATTTATTTCTTCTAGTACGTGGACAATTGGTGACACTAGATGGTATAGGAATCAAACTCATGTCGGACATGGAGGTGAACATGTGCAAGATCCAAATGTATCATCAACACCATTGCCAAGAACAAGAAACAGAACGTCTGATTTAATAGAAAATTGGTCAAGACGTTTGGCGGGAGATACTTAAAGAGTATATAAATTATAGTAGTCGTTCAGACACGTGTTCAATTGACGTCATTTTTACTGGTATAAATACATCAAGATTTCAAGGCTGAATCAGTATTCGTGAGTTGTTTGTGAACAAAATGGTGATGAAGAAGAGAAGATCTCGGTTTGTCGGAAAAAAGCGGAATACGTACTTAGAAGATCATATACGAACATTACCATTAGAATTAAAATATAATATTTTAGTAAATTTACCATTTTACAAAGTGCGTTTCATTGAAGATGATTATTTTTGGTATTTATATTGTAAAAAGAATAATGTGAAGTGGCATCCATCTAAAAAAACATGGAAAGATGCATACTATGCATACTACCGTGATTTTACACGGAAAGAAATGTGGAATTCTATGTTAAATGAATTGAGACATGTTTATCCTGATATTTCTGACTTAATTGATGATGAATTTTTGAAACGATTTTTAAACTATAAATAGTAATTGGGTTGTGTATAACGGATCAGTTCATTAATTGACTTCAACCGTTAAGGTGTTCAGCAGGTATGGAGTATGCTTATAGTAAGACTTTGATATTAACTAATAATTTAAAAGTAATACTCAGTAATTGGCAAACAAATACAAATATTTTTATTGTAAAAAAGAATAGTGATAATAAACCTGATAGTTTTGTTCATTTTAATTATGATGATTGGACAGAATTCAAAAAAGGATTTAACGCAATTGATGAAGAATTTTGGAAACGATTTAAGTATCAATATTCTACTTAATTGTAACAGACAATAATTCAGTATAAAAGTGAACTCAGTCTTATCTTAGACACCGTCACGACAACATGGAAACTCACAAGATCTATTCACATGATGATGATGGAAATCTTCAATATGAAACTTTATTTATAATAATAGGAAATAAATTACGTGCTTTAGTCAGAAACAATTCTGATAAGACATATGTTATGATACAAAGTGAACGTGAAGTAATAAAATTGGATTCGGACCAATGGTTTGCAATTGATAAGGTGCTTGCCAGCGATAAATAACGAGTTTAATTCTAGATTCAACAGTAAGGCTAAAGATGAAGCTTCCATTCAATCTTAAATTAGAGTTGTTATTCGATCTTCCTTTGGAGACTGTCAGTTGTATTGAGTGTGAATACTTTTGGTATTTATATTGTAAGAAGGAAAAGTGTTAATAAAGAAGCATTTCTACCATTTATTTCATGGAAGGATACTTTTATGAAATACTACTATAGTGAAAAATTATTCGTTAACCTGGGTTACAGACTGCAACTTTTGAAACAATGAGAAAGTTCAATTTTCCTGATACTGTAAAAGTTTATAATTTACCCGAAGAGGATCGAAAGACCTGATACTAGACGGCTTATTGATATGTTTCGTGCTAATGAAAAAATTGAAACTTCTTAATATGAAAACTGAAAAATCAGCTTGCAGTGTATATAAGTCAACATCTAATCATAAAAATTATAATAAATAATAATTAGATTATAATTTGCGACTTAGTTTATTTTTCACCCATGTTAAAAAGTAACCTTTACCTAGATTACATCATTACAACCTTTGAACTGATGAATCATCGATTTACGTCACTAATGACGACTATAAATAGAAGGAGCATGTGCATCATCATGATTAGTATTAACCTCATCCACAAGGTTATCAATAGTGAGCTCAGCATTATAAAGGTAAATATGGATTATAAATATAGTAAAAACTTTTTATACTTACACATTAGGTACTCAATTTATTCAATTAGATCTTGACCGAATTTTAAAAAAGATTAAATTATCAATATTCTAATTTTAATCTGTTTTCGTACAGATATGGAGTTCATTTTGGATTTTCAAGGATTTAAAAACCAAGACAACAAGTTTATTGTAAAGGAGTTGGCTGTCATATCCACCGATGAGCAAGTCTATGAACTACAACTGTTTCAACCACCTTGTCACTTTAACAAGTTACCAGGAAAATGTTCAAAAGCAAGTTGTGTGGTTGGAGAAGTACTTCCATGGACTCTATTGGGGTTCTGGGTTTAGAGAATATAATCAACTAAAAGATGTACTTAAAGGTTGTAATATTTCTGGTAATGTGTATGTTAAAGGATATGAGAAGAAACAATTTGTAACTGACCTTTTGTCAGAGTTTAAAGTTAATGTAATTAATTTTAGAAGATTTAGGATGTCCTAGTTTAAGTGTTATTGGGAAAAAAACTCAGACTAGTGCAAATAAAAAAAATGTCCCTTCAATCATATTCCTTTTTAAACTTTTCATAAATTAATTTTCTTTTTCCCTATTTCCCAATGGTTTAAATTTGAAAAAATTATTAGGTATAAAGGAAAAACTGTAAACCCTGGGCTATTGGAGAAGGGCCAATCGAAGAGGATAAAAAATTTACAACCTAAAAAGATAAAATAAAAAAACCAAAAAAAGTTTTTAAATTAATCATACCGAAGTTTTAAATTTTGATATAAGATAAAATTCCCGTCATTTTTTGAGAAATAATCCAATAATTGAGCAATTTAAAAAGGGTACGGATCATTTCCTTTTGGGGGGTTTTAAAACCCTTTTTCAAGATACATTTGATGGACCAAAACCCAAAAAGGGAAAAAATTTGTTATTTTTGTACACCCCCCCCCAAACAGCCACATTCAAAATTAAACTGATAAATTACGGCCCTTGGGCCCATTGATTTAAACCCTTTGGCAAAGTCCTACTTGTTGTTGTGCTAAAAGAAGTATTAGTGGGTTTGAAATTAAGGAAGACAAAAGGGTTTGTTTTTCCCTTTTTTTAAATTTGGGTAAAAAAAAGACTTATAAAAACTAAAACTACTGTACTAAATTTTTTTGAAAAAATTTTAAAAATGTTGGGGTTTGTGGTTGGAAATCTGGTGAGGGTGAAGTTAATTTATAAAACACAAAAACTTTTTACATAAGCTAAAAAACCCCTTACTTTTCAATGTCTAAAAAAAATGTCTGGAGACTTTTTTTAACAATAGAAATAAAATAAAAACTGTTAAGAACACCGGGGTACATTATGTCGCTAACAAACTTAAAAAGGGCCCCAAAGAGTATCCAAAACCCTTCAAGAAAATGATAGATGCAGGCTTCTACAAAAAACTGGGTGATGGAGCGCGTCCAAATGTTTTAATGCGGGTCGTTCTAAAAATTTTGGGATTTCCGGAGGAAAAACCCAAAGAAGAACATTTAAAAAAACCCCTTTGTTGTGAACTCATTAAAATGTAAAAAAATAATATTGTTTTTAATCTTAACATTTGTTTCTTTTTTGCTACCCCCCCATTCACCTGGTAACAATGATAAATTTGTACGAGCATTTATTGCAAAAGTTTTTAACATAGACAAGCAAAACGTCACTATCCTACACGTCTTTGTAAATTTAAAAGGGAATCAACGACTTATACAAGCGGGATTTAGTCGAAAATGTTTCCCTTTTTTTCAAAATCTAAAAAAAAGGTTTTTAAAATAAAATTATGACGGAAATTAATTTTTTTAGTAAATTTGCTTTTGCAGTCCCAAATTTAAAGTAAAAAAGTGCAAATAAATATAAAATCGCATTTTGAACCTATTTTTAAAAAAAAATTCTTTTAAAAATTTTCCCAAACAGATCAAGGTACAAAAAGGTTTTAATTTTCAAAGGGTTTAATTTCCCTTGTTAAAAAAATTTAAATTTTTTCAATCATTTTTTTAATTTTTTTTCTGATAAAAAAGTTTCAATTGTTTTAAAGATTAAATCTTTACTTTAAAAAGTAACAGTGGAGACACTTTATCAGCAGGGTAATTACAAGGGGGTTAGAGTTCCCTGGAAAAATTTATTGAAAACCAATAATAATCCCTTTCATCGAACTATTGGGGGTTAAAGCCTTTTTCCAGGTTAATATTGGAAATGAACAAAAATATTATTACCCATATTTTAAATAAAAGAAAAAAATACAATAGAAAAATTAAAAAATTTAAATCCCTGGGGGGTACGAGTTAAAAAAGTAAAATTAACAAAAACAATTCAATAAAGGTTATTGGCCTAGGGGGGAAGTAATGAGTTTTTTTAACCAGAAATGGAAAAAAAACACCCCAACAAAAACCCAAAATTAAACGTACTAAAAAAAACGATAAAGGGTTTGAAATAAAAGGGGGATTTTATCAAAAAAAGTTAAGTAAAACACGTTTTGGGAAAATCCTTATTTGATTAAAAAAAATTATTAAAAGAAAAGGCGATAAAATTATTAGTGCTTTTGGCGGGGTTTTTTTGAAAATCAAAAGACTCCGGGATTGAAAAAAAGGATTACGATAGAAATAAGTTTTTTAAAACAGTCTGAAAACACTGCCAATCTTTAATTTTAACATGTTAGTTGATAAGAAGACAGAGAAGAGAAATAAAAGACACGGAAAATTTATTCCCAAAAAACACAATCAATTTTAAAAATTGGGCCCCAAAAAAATTGGGGGAAAACCCAAATTTTTAATTTTTTAAAACTTTTTTTTCTCACCTAAGGGTTTGTTTTTTAACAAGAATACTTTTTTTTTCAAAATCATTTGTATCAAAAGAAGTATAACCCATCCGAAAAGAGGTGGCTTCCCTGATTTCAAATTTTTTAATTTTTAAAATAAGGTTAACTTCCTAATTCAAAAACAACCGGATAAAGGGGTACCTAAACCAAGTGAATTGAAGCAAATTCTGTAATAAAATTTTTGATTTTATCGTTTTTGGGGCCCAAACAGAATAATTTTAAAAAAACAAATTTTCGAGGGGACGTCAAAACAATATTGACACTTTTTTTACGTTTTGTCAAACTTACAGTTTTATCCCCAAACATTTTGGTTAGGACAATGCAAATCTTTTGTTAAATTTAAACAAGATGATCGAAATTTGAATCACATTTATCAAGCCCAAAGGGTTAGTCCGTATGGAATTTTAGTCAGTTCAAGCATATGTGTTCAAAGATTGGGATATGTAAAAAAAGGTTTTGGGTTTAATTTAGACAAGGATAGTGTTTATAAACAAGGGTCAAAAATCGTAGAGGATTTGATTTTTTTGAAAAATTAAAAAAAGGGTGGTAGTGGGGGGAAATTTTAAGGGCTCGTTTTTTTCTTTAAACCCTTTTAATAGGGAACTCATAAAACCCCATTTTAGACACATTTTTCCCCTCCTTTTCCTACATTTTCTATTGCCCGGGGTTCTAGCCGATAAAAGTAAAGAGGAGGTTTTTAAAGGAAATTACCTCAAAAAAGGGAAAAAAAAATTTTAAGAAAAAACATAGATCATGAAGGGGGAAAATTTTTTTTGGATAGTGAAGGGGAATGGGGAAAAACACTAAACCCCATTGCGAGACCACTTAAAAAGTTTGCAGAAGAAGGAGAAAAATTAAAAACAACAACAACAACCACAAGTTAAGAAAAAAGAAAAAACAAAAAAAGGAATAAATAAACTTAAAAAAAAAGGGTCAGTTAGAATTTTGAAACGCCAAAAAAAACGTTACATACGTGAAACCTCCACAAGGATGAAAAGAAAACAACGTCGCATGAGAAAAAAACAAAGATACGCCCCCCGCCCTTCAAAACGCTTCCCCTTCCCCCTTTTTCAACTTTGGATCAACAAGATGGGGGAAAAAGTTTGATAATGATTTTGACTTTAATGGAACCGGTTTTAAAGGGCCCCCAACAGCATGGGGGAAAAGATATAAAGGTTAAGAAACGAAAAACTTTAAACCCGCTGGGGTTATGGGGTAAAGACCTGTTAAAAACCTCAAAAAAAAATTTATCTGGGAAAATACGTACTACGGGGATTTTAAAGGGGAAGACTACCCGAAAGATATTTTTTAAAAAATTATTTAAAGGGGTGGTAAAGAAAAAGATCAAAAAATTATGGAATAAAAGTCGAAGGCTAAAAATTTGGATGTTTGGGGGATAAGCCAAATAAAAAATCGAAATAGATGATTTTTAAATAAATGGTAAAAATAAGGGGGGTTTACACGTGGTTTAAAACGAACTTTTTTTTATGAATAACCTAATTTTTTTATGGTACATTTAAGAAGATCTCGATAGTTACGCTAGATTCTCAGAGATAAAAAGCTCACAAGATAAATTATTCACCTGGGAGGGAAAGTAAGTCAAAACCGGGGGAATAAGTAAAAAAAACATCATATTTTTAAATTTGCTAAAACCAAAAAAAAAATTTAAAACAAATGAAATAGCACAAAATTCAGATTTTTTTTTTTTTGGGGCAACAAACCCGTGAGTGGAAGTGGCATTGTTTGACTGAGGGGCCAAAACCAAAAACTTCATATTTTAAGAGACCCAACGAACTGGTCGACCCCCCTTTAGGATTTTGAATGCTTCGGAAAATATTGGTCACACGGGACACCCAAATGAAATAAACTTTTAAAATTGAAGAATTAAAAGGAATTAGATGAAAATTTAAATTAATTTAAATTGGTAAAAGTATTTTTAATTTTTAGGTAATAAATAAAAAAATTTTTCCCCTTTTAATTTTTTATTGAAAAAATTTTTTTTCCCCAAAACTATTTAACATTTTTAGTTATTTCTAGAAAATTTTTGTTTTTTTATCAATAAAAAATTTTTTTTGGGAAAATTTGGCCATTTTCCTATCCGCCTTCTTTCTTTAATGTTCTGTTTTTGGGGTCACCATTTTGGAGCCAATAACCCTGTATAGTTCATATAAAAAAATTCTTTTTTTGATCAAAACCAAATTTTTTTAGCGTAACCCCAAACTTGCAATGAGAAATTTTAAATCCACATTATTTTATCCTTTTTCACAAAGCCCCAAAGAAGTCGAATGGGAACTTGATTTTTTTAAACTTAAGAAGTATTTTAAAAAATTAAATAACATCTTTTCATGTTTTTTTTGGATAAAACCCGAAAATTTAAACTAATCTCCTTTTAAAAAAAAAATTTTCCAAAAAAATTTCAGCAATTTTTTACACTTTGGGGTGTCTACATACAAAAAATTTATTGCAGCGTCTCAAAATTTTTTTTTTCGGATCTGACACATTAAAAATTTAAAAATAATTCTTGCATTAATTTTTTTGAAATTAAATCAAATGTTACACAGCGGTTTTTGGGATAAACTTATATTTCACACTTTCGGCCCGGAAAAAGTGGGGATCACCTACAGGGACAAACTTTTTTGATCCTTTAGCATCGAACTTTTTATCACTTTTTAAATTTTTAAACTTTTATTAAAATGACGTTTTAAATGTCTTTTTAAAATTTTACAGCGTCCCCATCATCTTGGGGTTTTCCATTACATTACGCAACCTTTTGCGACGAATGTCATAATCATTTTCCCCTTGGGTTAATTCAAACCCAAATTCCTTTGGGCCCTCAAAGGGAACCTTTGTTACTGCTACAAACCAAAAACTTTTTGACGCCCAAAAATTTATTGACGCTAAGATTATACTGACCCCAATAAAACTGACGACACGTTTAACAGACTTTTTTTTTATTTTTTTCTTATCGTGGCGAAAGGCCTAAAATAATAAAAAAGGGGTTTGTGGCGGGTAGTGCCCATTAAAAAAGAGCTAAATAATATTACCCACAAACTACATTTCCCCCAGGTTATCAGTGGTGGGCCCTTTGGAAACTAAACGAAAACAGGGGAAAACCCAAAGGGGTGATAGAGGAATTAATAAATTTTGGGTTCAGCTTGAAAAAAAAAAAAAACCCCCACACATCGCATACGAAAAGAAAAAAGGAAACCAGTGACGAAGATAAAACAGCCGATAGAAAAATTGGCCGAACGATTTGGGAAAAGATTTGAGGTAAACAGATTCATTTTAGGTGAAAAGGCTGCTGTTTGGGTTATTTAAAAAAACGTAATAAAAAAGCTAAAAGTAAATTAGGTAGGGGCGTGATAACAGAAAACGTCGACGTAAGATAAAAAACCCCCCAAAAAGGAAAAACAATCAAAAACCAATAGAAGAAAAAAAAAAGACAGTCAATAAACAAAAAAAAGGGGAAAAGGTTTTTGTCCCAAAAAACCCGTACAGAGGATTTTTGGATCATTTTAAAAAAAACAAATATACTCATCACCACTCATAGAAAACTATAACCAAATTTTTCCGCTAAAAAAAAAAATAAAAATATAACAAAAAACGAAACTATTAAAAAATCCCCAATATTTCAGAGGTTTTTTTTAGGGAGAGTTTTTACTTCCATCAAATATTAACAAAAAGGGAATCTGGTTTTGGTAAATTTCTAGACAGAAATTTCGGGAGGGGGGCCCGCATTGGGGGGGGTTACTAAAATTTTAAAGGTAAATTTTTGACATTGATATTTTATTTTTGGGAAAACTTGCCCACCTTTAAGAACTTCAAAAGTTTTTTTTTAAACAGGGGGCCCCAAAACGAGTGTGATTAATATAATTATTTTCCCCAAAACCCAAAAAAATTTAAAAACTGAAAATTTGTGGCATTGTTTTTTGGGACTTTCTCGCAAGAGGGAATTTATTTGAAAATTTCAGGTAAAAGGGTTTTCAAGCCCAAGTGTACACTTTTTCCCCAGCTAGGGATTTTTCCCAATCGTCAAACGAAGGGGAAAAGGGTTTTATGGACCTCATGACAAAAAATTTCCCAATTCCTAATATTGAAGAAAAAGTAAATAATAAACGGGAATCTGTAAAAAAATTTTAGAAATAAGTATACCCCATTTGGCGCTTATAAAAATAGATGATATAAATAATTTTGTGATCGAGGAATTAAAAGTAAAATCTCCTACAACCTTTTAAAAAACTCGAGGCTAATAACAAAAAACGCTAAAAAGTAAACTTAAGTTTTTTCACTAGAATTGATTTTCCCCCAAAAAGAAAACACCATTGTTTCCCTTTAAATTAGGATTTAAAAAAGGGGGAAATTAGAAGCGAATAAAGTGAAAACAGTCACCAAAATAAAGGTTCCATTAAAAAAGGTAAAACATCAAACAATCACATGAATTTGGGTTCCGGGGGTCTTATAGAGACGGGGGGAAGGCCCACGTACAACAACAAATTTCAAACCAAACGAAAGCCCCGGGGTTTTAAAATTTGTAAAATCCCGAACACATTTAAAATAAAAAACCAAAAAAAAAGCAATTGGTTTGAACAATTTTATTTTTAAAATTTAGAAAAACCAATTTTTGGTAATTTTAAAAAAATTTTTTAAAGAGAAAATATATAAAATATAAAAGAATATTAGGGCCGAGAAAAAAATAAGGGGTTTTAGAATTTACCGCCGCTACGTATCGAAAAAAGATAAACATAAAACATTGCCCACAAAAAGAAAAAATCTAGTGTCAGCGTGAACAAGTCTTTTAAGCAGTTAACATTACAAAACCCAAAAATACCTACGAACAAAAGTGTCCTTTTTCAAGAGTAAGGTGAATAAAATTTTAGTTTTTAGGAAAAAAATCCTACTTCGATGGGTTTCTAATAAATTGTTTTGGGAAAGGGGGCATTCTCATAATCCGTATAGGGCAAATTCTTATAAAACAATGATGATAAACGGATACCTTTTCCATCACAAATGTTTACACATTCCCCTTTTAAAACATCCTACTTTGGAAGGAAAAACAGTAAAGGGACAGGTACACCCCAACGGAAGAACACCACAACTCAATTAGTTAGTAATGCTATGGGCATTTCTGTTCGATGAAATCAATACAAACGTTGGAACTAAAATTTTGAAAGAGTAAAAAACTTTAGGAATTTTCCAACAACAATAAAAAATTTTAAACAAAACCTCTAGCCCAGGAAAAAAGAAACTGGATGCAGAACGAAATTTTGGCAAAACGAAACCAATGGGTGTATGGTTGAAAAGAACATCATTTTCTTTTTTGGTTTTCCATTTAAATTACAAACCGGTTTTGCCGGGGATTTTTAATCATAATTTTACTGAATGTAAAACAAGAACTAGTCCTTTACGTTCACAAAAGATAAAAAATTTTGTGTTTCAACCAGCGCATCTTTTTTTGATTTTCAAATTCAACTTAAAAAATTTTTTGGGAAAAAAGGCCTTATTTTCATTTTGATGATGAAGTAAAATTTAACCTTTTTCTTTTGACTGAAAGAGTTTTACCCATATCAAACCCATTCAGAAAGGGCAGTTACATGATTCCCCCATCATTCCCAATTACAAATTTTTTTAACTTGGACATTTCAAAACATATCCATGATGGAGAAGCCAAGATATGTAAAAAATTGGTTTCAAACTTCGTAAAGACAAAGCAAATAAAAAGCTTCGTTTTTTGATTTTTTGAAATTTTAGATAAAAAAAAAACTGACCTTAAACCAGCAAGTACTATCCATATGAAAATTTAAAAAATGGAAATAAATCAATTTTTTATGAATGTTTCAAGATTTCAATAAACATAATTAAAAAAGGTGGTAAAGATAAACCCCTTTTTTTGGATATAATACTTTTCAAAGAAGACCCCTTTTAATTTAGAAATTTGGATTTTTTCAAAAAAATTTTTGAGACTTTAAAGATTTAAATCATTGGATGTTCGCATCGAGATTAAAAACAACTGTCGAAAAACCCAAAAGGATACAACGGGTATTGTCTGATCATTCATGATGCTTTGATCCAATATAAAAACCCCCCCTCGGGTTTAATGAAAAAGAAAATTATATAAAATAAACAAAATTTTAAATTTAAAAATTACATGTTTTTTTTTTAATCCCCCCCACTTTCGGGAAATTTTTTAAAAGGTTTAAATTTTGTGAAAAAAAAAGAAAAAACATTGGGGATAAAAAATATAATTATTTTAATTATTAAAAATAGATACATCAACAACTTTTTTTTACAATAAAATACAATAATATATAAAAATAAAATAAAATATAAATATACATTTAACACACAAAAAATTTAAAAATGTAAAAACAAATCTTTTTATTGCCCAAGAGAGTTACAATAAAAATACTTTCAACAATTTTTTTTTAAAATTGAATATCAATATATAAACATTTTAAAACAAATCTTCCATATTGTCTAAGAGGAATAATGTAAATAAGCAAAGTTTTTTTATTTTATCATCACAAAAAAGCCCTCTTGTCATCTTTTACACAAAGCGCAATTTTTTTTAAAACATTTAAAAGGTAACTGATAAAAAAGCCCCTTTAGAACGAAATTTTTCTTTTCTTTCCAAAATTTTTCAATTTTTTAAAAAAGACAGTTTTTAAAATAAACAAAAAGTAATTTTAAGTTTTAAATGACACCTTTTGACACTCCTTTAGCTTTCCTTTTAAAACTTTAGGTTGTATTTTTTTACTACCAGTCACACCCCAGGGGAAAATTGGGGGTTTTAAAAACATTATGGGTTTTAGGTCAAAGACCAAAAAACCTAACAATACAATTCCTTTACATTGGGCCCTTTAAAATTTTCCTAGCACTTTTTTTTTTAAATTTTGAACTATAACACTTATGAATTTGGAGGAAAAAACAGAAGTTCAAAATGGCTCATAAATTCGGGATTATCTTTAAAAAACGCGTAAAAACATCAGTCATATTTCAAAAAAAGAAACAAACGGTATCAATAAAATAAAATTTTTAATATTAGGAAACCATACTTTTTTTTCATAAAGTTAAGTGAAAAATCATAAAATTTTATTTTTCTAAATTTTCTAATACAGAAAACCAACAAAATTTTTTTATCAAAGTATAAGGGTTTTTTTAGAAATTTTAAAAGAACAAATCGATTTGCCATAAATTTGGGCGTCAACAAAGGAGGGTTTTTTAATTAATTTTTGCAATCTCTTTTTAGACTTTTCTAAATTTGAGAATTTATTCTTTTCAAAAATTCCCCTATTGGTTTTTCCCTTCCCCCCAACATGCAAATTTTTATAAAAAATTTTTTAAAATATTTTTCAAATGAAAAAATTTGCTTTCTGCCTTTTTTTCAGTATTGAAATCAAAATTGGGTTTCAGCCAAGCGACTGAATTTAACTGTAAAAATCTTGTGTATTTTTTAATACTAGCCAAGTTCAATAACCTTTTTTTAAGGTTTTTTCATAAAGACATACGTAATTTACTTTTATATTTTAATGTAATGAGGGGCTTTTTTAAAGTTTAGAATTGGGGGTGGCCAAAAAACTAAAAAGGAAAAAAAAGGAAGATCATTATGTCATCATGAAGGCAAAGTGGGTATTTTAAATCAACTTCCCAAGAAATATCCAATTCAGAAATTTTTAGGAATACTCAATTTTTGGAAAAAATTTTTCACATCACCCCTTTTTAAAACCCGGAAAAATTTTTTATAAAGGGAAAAGGGTTACCATTTCCCACCAAACAAATTTTTTACAATCAACATAAGTTAGATATGAGGTTGGCAAATTAGAAATTTTAATTTTCAACAAGGGGGGAATTGGGTTTGGGATTGAATGCCGCTTTATTCAAGAAGAAAAACCACCTCTAATCCCCCTTTTCTATGAAAAATACTTATCATAATCCCGTTAGCAAATCTAAAATTTAACATTTTTTAAAAATTTTTAAAAAAGCGTCAAAAAATAAAACGGGGAGAGTGGAAAAATGAACAAAAAATCTAAATGATAAGAATTAAAAAAACCCTTGTCCCAAAGTTTTCAAACAAAAAACCCGCAAAAAGTAAAAGTCTAGTTTAAGAAAACAGATCAAATGTATTCCCCCTAAAATTTTTTAAATTTTAAAAAGTTCCAGACCATAGTAGCAAATTTTTTAAAACCCCCCAGATATATCCTAAAAATCCAAACTTTGTGAAACTTTTTCGGAGGGGGAAGTCTTTTTTCGTTCAATACAACCCCTGAAGGGTGTGGGCCCCATATGGGTACACACCTTTTACGAGTAACCAGAGGCATTCCCTTTAACATTAAACAATTTTTTTTTTATATGAATAAACTTTTCGTTTGGTGATTTTTTTTAAATAAAGAAACTAAAAATGCAAAACAAAATTTTTTTTAAATTAAAACCCAAAAAATCGAATTTTTTAAATCCGCCGAGGTTTTTAAAAAAATAATTTACTTTTTACCTTTTGTTTGGAATAACACTGACACGTCTATTGTCAATAAAAATAGGGTTTTTTTACAATAAAATTGTATCATATTACACTACCATGGATGAAAAAAAGGGAATTTTTTTTTTGATAAATGTCTTTTTAAGTTACATCATTGAACAAAATATTGATCTAAATTTACCTGTCAAAAGACAATGGCCCCTTTTGGGGCGATAAAAAGATGTGAAATTTTTTTCTGCATAGTTTTGCAAGGGGTTTGCTGGGATTTTCACCCCTGTTTTCCCCCCCACTGTTTTGGGTAACAACGAAAAATTTTTTTTGACTAAAACACCAAAGTTTTTACTTTTTCAACAATAAAGTTACATAAATGTCCTGCCCGCATTTGGGGGCCTCCTTTTCTAAACACTTCAGTTGGAATTGAAACCAATGAATTGTGGAACAATTCATCACAGACTATATAAACACAAACCAACCCAATAAGGTTTTGTGGGCATTTTTTCACAAAAATATAACCCGTCAAAATTTATTATTTTCAATTTTAAAAAAAACCTCGAAATCGCATATCCCCCAAAAAAGGGGGGAAATTAAACATAAATTTTGGGTTATTAAATAAATTTTTAAAACAGGAGGAAAAAACATTTTAAAAACTTGGGGCATCAAAACCCCAAACCTTTTTTCCCTTTTTTCTGTACAAAAGCTTTTTGTGTTCATTTTTTATTTTCAAATTTGGTTTAGAACAAACAAAACAAGTTTAAAAACCTCTTTTCAAAAGATCTTTTGTTTTTTTCGACTGTTTTAATTTTTAGATGATAATAACTTGAAAAGTTTGAAAAAGTAACAATATGAGTATTACCTTTCCGGGTTTTGAAATTAATAGTAAATCTATGTGTGTTTTCCCTTTTTATTTTCACAAAACTCTTTAAAAGGGTAAACCCCCAATTTAATTCATCTAAAACCCCTAAAAAATTTAAAAGAGAAATTTTCGTTTTTTTTTTTCAAATTTCGTAACATGTTTCAAAGGTGTTGGAAATTCCCCCCTCCGGTTTAAAAATTTACAAATTACATATTTTGTAATATCTATTTTTCCAAAAATTAAAAATCTTTTTGTTTCCTTTTACAAAATGGCTAATACCCCCACTTAAACCCAAAAACCCGGCTACATTTATAGGAAGATTACAGCTTTTTTTTAAATCTATAGAGTTTGGCAGAGGTATGAAAAATATTACCCTTTTAAAAAAGGCTATACCGACACAACCGCAACAAAAATTCCATCAACTTTAGATAAATCCAAAAACCCCTTCCTCGAGCCTGCCCTACAACTTCTCTTTTACATATTTTTTCTAAACAGATTATGTAATAAACTGCTTTATATTCGTAACCCTTAAAAAACAGGGGTAGTTTTTTGTTTTGAAAAACCGATCTTTTTTTAAAAATTCACAAATTTATAAAAGGTTTTCTCCCTAATCACATTCAAAAACCCCTAGAATTTAAATTTTTTAAAAATCCATACACGTTCAGTTGCGAATTATTTTGATTTTTTTATTGCATCTTTGGTAGGAAACAAAAACAAAGATCTTTTTCTTGGTTTTAATTATTTCTTAAAAAAATGATTTAAAATCCCCTCCAAAAGCAGATTCAAGACAATAAACTGATCCCACCATTAGCGGTTTAAAAATTTATTCTAAAACTTTTAAATCGCACAACATCATCATCAACATCATCAACGGAGCACTGTCAACACCCCTTCCGTTATTTTATATTACAATTTTAAACCCTGATATACCTGGTTGAGTTATATTTTTAGGGGCCTGGATCAATATCCATTTGGGTTCGGGAGAAATAACCCGGGTGAATCCCTTTTCCCTTTAAAAAGGGAAATTTTCTTTCCTCCTGTAAATAAAAAAAAAAAAAAAATAAATAAAATAACAAATAGACCCCAAAACCCAAAAGAAAAATATTTTCTAAATAATAACCCTTCCCCCCCTTTTTTTTTACTGCCTTAAAAAAATTTTTGTTCGCTTTCGAACAGTTGTAAAGGTTTTTTTTTCCATGGTTTTTATACCAAGAGTTTTAACCTCTTTAGTTTTCGCTATTTTTTCTGCCTCTTTAAAAATATATCTTAAAAATTTTTTTTACCTTTTAAACTAGATTTGTCAGGTTTAAAAAAATAAACTTTTTTCCCGACCCCCTTTTTTTTTTTTTTTCCACTGGACATCTTTTCTCACCAAAATTTCAATTTGTTCCCAAACTGTTATCTCAATTTTTAACCCCTAAACTCCTCCTTTTCCCCCTCCGGGCTTAAATTAGTTTCCCTAATCATACCTCGGGTTTTTGGGGGCAAACGTTTGGGTTTATGAGGGAAATCTTTTTTTTTCCTCTTTTTGAACCCCTGCCCCAACAAATGTAATTTAAAACATTTTCAGGGTCTAATTTTGCTTCCACCCATTTTTACTTTTTAAATTTTCCCAAACCCCCTGATTCTTTTTCAAAAAACTTTTTTTAGGTTTTAAAACCAATTTTACACTCTCCTGGGAGTAAAAAAGGGAGGATTGCTAACAGTTTTAAATTTTTTTCCCCAAAAAATAACAAACAACCTTCGGGAAATTTATGGTCCTGCTCATTAATTCTTTCTATTTTTTTTTTTGAGAAAGGTCGCTATTTTTTCAATATTCCAATAGATAAGGCAGTGCAAAAAAGTTTTTTTTAAATTTTAAAATTTTAGTTTTTTAACACCTCCCTTTGGTTTTTAAATAAATTCAAAATTTTAATTTCCCAATTGCGATTAAACGAGTTTTCCCATAGGGGTAAGAACATAGCCCCCTTTTAGAAGGGGGGGAGTTCAACAACGGTTTTTAAAAGTAAATTCTTTTTCAACCTTTTGGGCGTTTCCTTGGTTTTTTGGGTTTTTTAATTTTTTGCAGGCTTTAGTTTGAAATCTTTTTTTTCCCCACACGAGTTCCCTTTTGGGTTTTGGAGGGGAAGGTGGTAGGGTTCCCCAAATTTCATTTCCGTCGTAGGTGGTGTTTAAAAATGCCCCTCAAACAAAAAGTGGGTTTCAAACATTTTTCCCATTGTGAGCTCTCCAACTTTTTGTTCCCAATTAAAAATAAAAAAACTATTAAAAAATTAATAATAATTTTTCCCAAAAACAAATTTTTTAAAGACTAAAAAAAAGTTTTCCCAACTTAAGCCTTTGAAACAAACCCCTTGAACCAAAACCCTCATTTCCCCCCTTTTTGGGTTTTTATTTCATTTTTTTCCCCCCACAAAAAAAAGTTTTCATAAACTTTTACAGTTTAAATTGGGCAAACTTGGCGCCCCTATTTATTTTAAATTCATCATTTGAATGGTTGTAGAGAACTATGCACAAATTTCCGGTATAATCTGATCTATGACTCCTGCCCCCGACATCAATAAATTTTTTCCACGCTAAACCAGATCTTGGAGCAATTCGTCCATATGTTCCTTCTGGCAATTGAATACTTAAATCTGTTTTAATTAATTCTTTTCCATGAGGAGGAATACTATACTCGTAAGCACTACTCAAATCATATCCTGCTGCTTTAGGAGAACCTAACTCAGGTGGGTAAGCATTATCCGTTATTTTCATATAACCCAAGTAACATAATTCTGTATTTTGAGACATTTTTAAAGTAATAAAAAATAATCTACGTACTAGTAATGTATTTGCTTGACAATGGACGCTCTACGAAGTGGCAGGTTTCTTGTTGAGTGGTAAGTCTATGCGATGGAACAGATGAGTTTCTTGTTGAGTGGTTAATCTCTGCGATAGAACAGATGTACTGCAGGCTATAAGCAGATGGACAGCCTGAAAAAAAAAGAAAAAAACCATTTTATTACAATATGACTTTATTAAAAAACATTCCGTATAGTTCTTATTTTTTCAAACAATAAGTTGTGAAATAGAGTATTAAGAGTCACAGTAACGTTAATATAATTATAATATGAATTTAAGCTCTAAACTGACATTTATTTGAACTCAAGCAAAATAATCAATTTGGTTGAAATCACATAAAGAAATATTTAGTGAAAACGCAACTGAAAATTGGTTGATCATACTGATTTTCATAAAAAGGATAGTTATTATTTTGCTAAAAATATTGATGTTAAATATATAAAATATTTACCGTTAGTAATGACAATGGATGCTCTACGAAGTGGCAGGTTTCTTGTTGAGTGGTAAGTCTATGCGATGGAACAGATGAGTTTCTTGTTGAGTAGCTAATCTATGCGATAGAACAGATGTACTGCACGCTATAAGCAGATGGACAGCCTGAAAAAAAAAACATTTTTTTACAATATGACTTTATTAAAAACATTCCGTATGGTTCTTATTTTTTTTCAAACAATAAGTTGTGAAATAGAGTATTAAGAGTCACAGTAACGTTAATATAATTATAATATGAATTTAAGCTCTGGATAGTTATTATTTTACTAAAATATTGATGTTGAATAAATAAAATGGTTACCGTTAATAACTAGTCTGTTCGACAATGATTTAAAAAGGTTAGTGTACAATATCTTTTAGTTCATACATTACCAAATATACAATATAATTCCACAAACTAATATTTCATAAACGCGTATTTGGATAATAATAAAATTGAATAATGTGGTAGATGATTTAAGAAAGAAATAAATTATAATCATTTACTAGAACATATAGTATGAAGTAATTTAGTTAAATTAGTTGTATGGTTGAAAATAAAAATAAATAAAACACAACTGTAATTAGGTTTAAGAAATAATGTCATGCAATTAATGTTAAAATATTGTTTAAAATCATAAATATAATTTTTACATAAATTAAATAATTTGTATTCTCCAAGCATTTTATAATACTAACGCATTATTGGTATTATTAAAATGTGTTGTTAAATAATTTAGTTAAAGAAATATCTGTAAATAAATTTTAAATTATTAGTTTTCATAAAGAGTATAATGATTATTTTGTTAAAATATTAATTGAAAATGATGTTAGAGAATAATATAAAATAGTTACTGTTCATAACTAATAATGCTAATAAATTGGGAAATCTAAATCATTTACTCACCAGATTCAATATCTGCTACAGCCAATGATCAGGTTGTTCAAGTCTAGAGGTTCCGGAAAGACGTTGGGGCCGTTGGTCTCTAGAACTTGAAACAACTGCAGATACTGCGTGCTTGAAATCTTGGTGTATTTATACTCAGTAAATGACGTCAATTGAACATGTGTCCGACCGCGTGCACACGTGTTAGGCCGCGTGGTGGTCAAGATCCAAACTCAAAGTACAGATGATGAAATATTGCATCAGCAAAATTAGACTTAGAAAATTTTCTCATATACAAAGAGTTCTCTGGTAGCAGAAGACACATCAGCTGTTGTAAAAAAAAAAAAAAAATCAGCTGTTATGAAAACTATACAACAACAAGAAAAAAACCTCTGGTTCATTTGTTAAACGGTCAGAACAAATTAATACTATATAAAATACAAAATATTACTATTATAATTCACATTAATACTGTATACCGTGTAACAAGAAAAAAAATACACTTTAATTAAAGCATAACCTTTTTCATAGAGTTTTCAAAAATATAAAATTAATATGAATATCATCTACTATATGTAGGTACTATAATGTAAATACTCTTTATAGGATTAAATCAGGGAAAAAAAGACGTTGACTGGTTAAGAACAATCCTTCAATTAATTTTATTTAAACATATGATACCTTGTTTAGCTCAGGTGAGCGATTTTAGAGGTTTTAAAATAAATAGAGTATTAGGCTAGCAGAAGTGAAGAGGAAGCGTAATTGTTGCCAAGAAAAGTCGTGCACCAGCGGGCTGATAAAGAGCGCGCCGCCTGACCCTGAGGTCAAGCGATATGATAGCGCGCTCATGATATCAATGGCTGAGTTCAGAGATCTTGCCAAGTTCTGTTCTCCTAATACTTGACGACCGTTTTAACGTATTTATTCGCAACTGAAAAGGATATAAAAGGATAACGAATTAAAATAATATTACTGTAACACCGAAAAACGCGTTTGTATTTAATATAGTATAATTTAATAATCGTATTTGTATTTAATATAGTATAATTTAATAATCGTATATGTATTTATTATAGTATAATGTAATAAATCGTGTGAGTTGGTAGCACTGACATATATTTTTTTTTTTGGCAATTAATCGTGCGAGTTGGTAACACTGTGAAAAAAAACAGTTGGTACATTTTATATAGTATAAAGAGAAACTGAATTGTTTTTTTTTCGACAGTAATACTATATTAAATACGAATTATTGGGAGAAAAAAAAATATACATTTCATATAGTATAAATGCATCTGGCTCGCGGCGGCGGCGGACGTCACACACGTTCTTCTGCCGCTACTTACGTTACCCTCTCGGGTGTGTCACTGTGCTGCGGTGGTATCGACTCCGTTTCACAAACGGAAGGTTCTAGGATCGATCCCGGCTCCGGTATTCGACACTTTTTGCCAGCAATTCAAATAAATACAATTAATTTTAATAAATACGGCGTGACGTCACACCAAAACAACACTGACCTAGGACAACGTCATCGCGGGGGGTCCACGTGCTTGTAGTAAACAATAGTATGTGTGTACTACTGACAGAAAAAAGAGCGCGAAAACGGTATGACGTCACACCAAAACAACACTGACCTACGACAACGTCGCGGGGGGTCCACGTGCTCAAATTCAAATTCAAATTCAAATGTTTTATTGCATGAAGACAATTACATGAATTGCATCGCAATAGTCAATATTAATAATAAATAATAAAAATATCCTATCCTATACATACAATCTTAAAAACGGTGCATACAAACATACAAGATGTCTTACATTCACTCTCTCATTTATACTAGATTAAAATTCTGAAACTAAATAATAAATATATAACTAAATAAATAGGTTCATACAAACATACAAACTGTCTTACATTCACGCTCTCATTTAAACTGGGTTAAAATATTAAAACTAAAATAAATAAATACATAACTAAATAAATAGATAGCGGCCACTCCACCTCCCTGTGCCATACCAATATTTGAGGGTCATTTGGCATTACTAGGTCTCCCAGTTATGTGCAAGGAACTCGTCCACGCTGTAGAAAGCGTTTGATATAAGTACGTTTTTAAGACGAGCCTTCAATGCCTTGGGCACCTGTGCACATTTGAATTCATTGGGTAGACTGTTGATTAATCGAACACCGACCTGAGAAGGAAGATGTTCGAAAACCACCGTCCTGTGTTGCCCAGTTCGGTAGGTTTCCCTGCCTCTGGTGTTGTGTCCGTGTATGTCGGTGCCTCTAGTTAGAGTGCATTTGGTCATGCAGTAAGTGATTGTTTCCAATATATAAATGCAGGGCAGGGTCAACAGTTTTATATTCTGAAATGCAGTTCTGCACGAATCTCTGCTTTTTAATTTTAAAATAATTCGTACTGCTTTTTTCTGCAGTCTGAATATTCGCAGAAATTCTCTATTTGAGCATCCACCCCACAGTATCACCCCATAGGATAGATGTGGGTATATGATCCCATAATACGCCGTCATAAGAATTTCAATCGGGCAGTATTTGGACAAATATCTCAAACAATATATACTTGATGCTAATTTAGAACAGATCTTGTTTGTGTGATCGTTCCAGGATAAGCTTTGTTCCAGGTATATTCCAAGAAATTTAGTTGATTGGACTTCTTCGAGTTCAGTTTCTGACAACATAATGGTTAGAGTACCGTCTAAGTCGGTTTGGCGTAAGTTAAAACTGATGTAATTCGATTTTTTGAGATTGACTTTTAGATTTATATTATTAAAATACTGCATTACATTATTTAAGTCAGTGAATGTTTGAATTTCCAAGTCTGATTTTGATTTGTCACTGAAGCAGAGATTCGTGTCATCAGCATACTGCACGAGTTTCGCATGTCGTAGTGCTGAAGATAAATCGTTTATGTGAACTAAGAAAAGGAGAGGACTAAGAATAGATCCCTGAGGGACCCCAAATTTCATTTGATTTGACTTCGACAGTTGGTTTGCTACCTGAACCCTTTGAGTTCGACCTGATAGGTATGATTTGATCCACGAGAGTGGTACTCCTCGAATGCCGAAGTGATGTAGTTTGTGAAGCAGTATGCTGTGGTCAACACAGTCGAACGCTTTAGAGAGGTCAATGAACACACCCAAAGTGGATTCCCGCCTCTCCAATTTCTCCACTACCTCTGTAACGAGGCTTACTACAGCGTCTATTGTGGATCTACCTTCTCTAAACCCAAACTGTTCATCCGCGAGGAGATTGTGTTTTTCCAAGTACCCTGACATGCGATTTAAGAATATTTTTTCGAAAATTTTGCTCAGAGAAGGAAGAATCGATACAGGTCTGAAATTGTTTATATCATTCCTGTCGTTTTTTTTGAAAATAGGTATCACCTTGGCTAATTTAAGCCTTGATGGGAAGCAGCCTGCTGAGAAAGAAAGATTGATAATGTGTGTTAGAGGCTTCAGTAAGTATTTGGAGACTTTCTTGATGAGCCATATAGAAATGATATTTATGTCGTTAGTTTTTTTGGAGGGTAGACTCTTAATTACTTTGTCAAGTTCCTCTTCCGTAGCCGGCCTCAACACCATTGAAGACGTCGGGCTGTTGCCACGAAGAGGAGACATAGGCTCGGGACCCTGAAAGGGCTGAGCAACTGAGGAAAAGAAGTCATTAAAAACATCCGCCACAAGCCTGGCGTCTGTGATTAAATCCTCATTGATTTTTAATTCAATATTTTCTTGTTCTTTTTGTTGTCTTTGTGAATTTATGATACCCCACGCTGTTTTGGAAAATGTTTTGGACTTTATGAGTTTTTTTCGAACGTCATAAGCCTTTGCTGCAACTATGACTTTTTTGTATATTTTTTTATACTCTTTAAAAAAGTTTTGAAATTCCAAATCGACAGAGGTGCTCGTAGTAAACTTGACCTTCAAGGTCACCACGTGGTGATTATCAATGAAAGGTCAACGACCTTGCTGATTATCAGTTGTAAACAATAGTAAAGTTGACCTCTGGGGTCAACACGTGGTGATAACACTGATAACAGAGGTCAAAAGGTCCCCCAGAACCCGCGTTTTACACTACTATATATACATTCTTAAAAAATAGTGTGCCACCTTGGTTGTATTGTAACTGAAGCTATTATATCTTTTAAATATAATTATTAATTAATGTATGTCATAGTGAGCCAATTACACTATTTTATAAATATCATTTCAACTTCGTGTGCCAACCCCGACGCTCGCTACGCTCGATACACTTCGGCCTCAACATGATTTGAATTCAATACAAAAATAGGAGATTAACTATATAACGTGAAATTACAATATTACATTTCAGTACAGTATCTCACTCACACTAACCGCTTTGCCACCTATTTAGCCTTTTTCAAGAGCGTTCAGTTATTTTAATTTAACAGCTGAAGTAAAAAAAAAATTAAAATTCATGACCATGCGCAAACTGTAAAATTGTCAAATTGTTGGTAAAGGTAGTATAAAACAGAAAAAAAATAATGTTACAACTCCAGATCAATAAATAAACTTTAGGGTCTATTGTAATAACAAATAGAGAGTAAAATACAATTATATAATATAATAATAGTATAGTAATATATAGTAATATTATATAATAATAAGAATAAACATTTATAAATCACCTCATAAATATAACCTTTTTCATTTCAAATACACTCCTAACATCATTGGCACATCACAAAAGAACTTAGGCCATATAATCATTTACACTAATAAAACAATAATAACTCCCTTGACAACCAAAACGCTACCACCTGTCACCCGTCATCGAGTAAAGAAAAGACAATATAACATCGATACATCGATAGATTGAATGTTCATCTATCCACCACTACCGTGTACATCATCGTTATCGTATTCAGCCTTATCAATAATGGCGCCAATTCCATTCCAACGGAAACATTATCACTAATGGCGCCAATTCCATTCCAAGGGAAACATTATCGTAAAAATTTATCGACAACCACTTAAATCAAACTAATCTGCTAAAATACTTACAATATTGAATATCTTTACTTCTTTAATTTCAAGTGCTTTTTACTATTTTGATAATAGACTATTTTCAGTTATTTTACGTTGTGTAAATGTAAGTGTAATTTTGTGTGAAAAGTGTAAAAATGTAAAATTGTGTAATTTTTAAGTGTCCTTTAAAATTAATTTTTCTTGCTAGTTGGTAGCAATCCGATGGCTATCGAAATACTACAAGAAACAGAGTAAAATGGTACAGCGCAAAGAAATACCATACCAAAGAAAAACAAGCTAACAATATATAGTAAAGCAACAAGTCCAACGAAATTGAGTAATTGATCATACAAGCCAATTACACTAAAAATAGCTTGATAGTATACAAATAAAAAACCCAGGTAATTGGTATAAAGGTAAGTCCAATATAACGTAAGTATAGTGTAATACTCTTCATAACCGTATTCATATAGAGTACAGATAATTCCTTCTCCCTTCAAGTCCATATCTAGTTATTTATTCATTTCAACGGTAAGAACTCATTCAATGCTTATAAAACTAAAAAAATTGTTTAGCTAAATAAAAATGGAGGTAATTGCTACTACAGATTAAAAATGAAAACTCATTCAATATAGTATAGCAAATATTATTTTATTTTCAAATAGTAAAGTAACATAAACAAACTAAACTTACATTATATATACTATTTCTAAAAAATACAGGAAACTAAACCTACATTATATATATATTATTTCTAAAAAATACAGGAAACTAAACCTACATTATATATATATATATATATATATATATATATATATATATATATATATATATATACTATTTCTAAAAATACAGGAAACTAAACCTACATTATATATATACTATTTCTAAAAAATACAGGAAACTAAACCTACATTATATATATACTATTTCTAAAAATACAGGAAACTAAACCTACATTATATATATATACTATTTCTAAAAATACATGAAACTAAACATATTGTTTAGCCAGTAGGTATCATCTGCAACAAAGCATATTTCTTAACGTTAACTTTCATTAACATGCATAGTGTAAGGTCTATCGTACTTAAAAAAGAAGTAATATTCGGAACAAGACTAAAGAGTCATATCATTTATTAATTCAAATAATGAATTTAACAAAAAATAATAAATAAAATAAAAAAATTAGACACACAGCAGTAGGTGACAAACACTCATTCGAGACCCATGGAGTCAAATAATAAATTTAACAAAAAATAATAAATAAAATAAAAAAATTAGACACACAGCAGTAGGTGACAAACACTCATTCGAGGCAAACGTTCTCAGCAAATTACAAACAATTAATAAGAGTCACAAAACATTCTACAACAACTCTCTAAATGATTTTAGGTTAGCATTGAAAAAGTCTACATCTGGTGTAACGAAGGATGTGGACCATTGTGGAGCACTACTTGTTAAGTGAGTATGTTTGTGAGCCTGCGAGTACAAAGACAAAATATATTAACAATATATATTTAGAAATAATGTTTACTTTATTAATGAATTTAGAAAACAACTGACTTTTACGCATGCGCAGGGTCCAGGCTCCCCTAGCAACAATGTCCTAAAACATAAATATATATTAAACAAACTAGGCAAAAAGCTATCAACCCTCCGTGGCCCAGTGGTTAGCGTACCCGACTCTGGGAGTCAAATGGTATATCACGGTAAAGATAATTTGAATTGCTGTAGCATGAGTGGCTGAGTGGGTTAGTCAAGGTAGTGGGTGGGTAGTTGTGACAAGGTTGTGGTTTATGGCGTAGGAGTCGGAAACGGAACCACTCGGACACAAGGTCGTTTTTTAATTTGTGCAACTAAATGACTTAAAACTTCCACAATAAAAAATAACAAATGGCTAAACAAACTAAAAGGTTAAAAAATCAACGAACCTACAAATAAACCCACTCCGTCCTCAATATTTATGGGGCCCCATAAATATTGATATATAGTTTTAAGTGGGTTGACGTCACAAGCGTCCACCCTGCGAGCTTGCTCGCCCCACCCATGACGTCACGGTTCCCTCACTGTACACACTGAGTCTCGAGGCATGCTGCCTTCACATCCAACATGGGTACGGAACCACTCGCACACAATGTTGTTTTTTGATTCGTACAACTAAATGACTTAAAACCTCCACAATAAAGAAAATAACAAATGTCTTAACAATCGAAAAGGTTAAAAAATCAACGAACCTACAAATAAACCCTCTCCGTCCTGGTGATGAGGTGTCTACAGATGTGGCACACACGCAGCCTGGGCCCACACCATGCACATACGACATGGTGACATGGCACCAGAAGCAGAGTGGGTAGGCGTAGCATACAAACTGCACAGTACACTACCCTACCCTCCTGACTGGAAGGTATGTCCTCGTCGTCATCCTCCGCTTCTGGCTGTTCAACAACAACCAAACACATTACAAACAAATAAAGTAACTATACAGCAATAAAAAAAAAAAGAAAAGAAATAAAATACTTACTCCTACAGGACTGCCATTCATCATGTGCCACTCCTCCTCAGTGATGGAGGCACCTGAGAGAGGAAGGTCATCCTCCGTCAGGTCTATGTACAACACTCCATTTGTCGTGGTGGAGGTGTTTGGGGCAGCCGAGGTGCCTGGGCCGGTTGAGGCGGTTGGGCCAGCCGAGGTGCCTGGGCCGGTTGAGGCGGTTGGGCCAGCCGAGGTGCCTGGGCCGGTTGAGGCGGTTAGGCCAGCCGAGGTGCTCGATCTGGAGACCCCATCCTAATAATAAGACGTTTACAGTTTGAACCATCACTTAGGATAAGTAAGCTGTTATAAACTCTATATAAACTTTACCAACCTCCAACCTGACGACTGTCGCAGAATAACCCTCCAAGAAGGTCCTGCGAGTCTCGATGAAGTGCCCACTATTGAACATCGCACCTCGGCGAGCATTGTGTTCCTCCTGAAACATTCGAGTTCAATTGTTTTAAATCAGTAACAAGCTATTGGTTGTTAAGAAGGTAACATATAACGTCAATTACCTCAGTCAACCTCTGACCTGGGGGAGACACCAGGGGACCCATCTGGAAAAGAAATACAATCTTACTACATCACGCTTAATCTTTGCAAACACTGGAATGACTCTACTGAAACTTATACATACATTAACGTAGACCTCCACCAGTTCCCCATCAGGAGTCACATAGAATTGTTGGTTGCTCCACCATGGCTCTATGGGTGTTGGTTGAGTCTGAACAAACAACTTGCCTTAGTAACTACATTACAAGTCAACAATGTAGTTTACCCTTACATTGGAAATAAACTTACCCGATTAAGCTCCTCGTCCGAGCCCATCGAGAAGGTAACGGAAAGCAGACAGATGAAAACAACTCCGCCTAAGGACTGCATCGTGTGAAACATAAAGCGATAACAATATGCGAAACACAAAGTGCAGCATGTATTTATAGTACCTAAAGTGCATTCCATTCATGCACTTTATCAGGAATGCAACAAAGATACGCTATGGTTTATGATAGCTTCCGTGAGCCCCACCCCACTTTTGTGATTAGGTGTCCGCTTCAATCCACACTTGCCCATTCCCCACAACATGGTTCCCTCTCTATACCAACTATGTCTTACCAGATACACGAGTCAATTTAACAACCTTCGCGACATCCTGCCGGTACAAGTCCCCCTTACTGTCCGTAGGGATATAATACAAGAACACAAAGCTACATGTACAACCGTGGTCATAAGATTCTTTATGTGGCGAGGTGAGATATTTTGTGGGGATTGTAGAGTGATGCGAGACAATTTTTCTTATTATGATGAAGATGAGGTACACACCGTCATCTACGGACCCATGCACGAGAAAGAGTGGTTAGAACAATTACCTGAACTGATAACCGAATGTCAAAATTGTGAAAGAAGTCTCCTTATCAAGTACGGATGTATGTGTCTTGAAAACACTTCTACCTATCCCTTCAGACTCTAGATTCCTGGTGGATCCCTGGCGTTAGAAGGTGAATATCTTTTTCTATTCTAAATTTGACACTCTTGTCACTTCATTTTATTTTTGAAACTTTTTTTAATTTTTAGGAGATGGCAGCTAGTATGATTTTTTGGAAGGCCATCACCTTCTGCAGCGGTAGAGGGGCTGTAGAATTAAAAAAAAAACCCTTTTCCAATTGATCAGATGATCTTGTAGAAACGTTCATTGAGGGGTGTATACCCTTTTATAGAGAGTTTCACCATATAGCACTTCGTGATTCTCACAGATTTTAGTATTTAACCAGTTTTCTTTCACGGTGAGTGTTTAATTCCTCACTACCCTCAAGTAAGCTGAAGGCAAAACTTAAGGGCATTGCCCAATTCCCATGGGACGCTCCCGATAGAGGTCTGGTAACCCCCACGGGTAAATTAATGTAACTTGCCCCAACCATCGCAAGTTACGGTGATAGCCACTCCATAACAAAATGCTACCTCCCAGTATTATTTAGTTATTTACTTTTTATATTTATTTTTGTATTTTATATTTTTATTTTTTTTTTATTATTTTATGTTAGGTGAAGCTTAATCCACAAACAAGTTTGGACTTACGGCTTTTAAGCCAACCATTCAACCAAACTGTACGAGGGTCCGGACTGCGACTCGAGGTCTTACAGGGTTTAGCCCAGCCCCAAGCTGCAGGACTGTCTCAGGTCATGCGTTTTACGGCTGCCTTGGAGAACAGCCGGACATTTTTTATTAAGTTTGGGCCGTCCTCACCTCGACAGTTCATGTCCTGGTCTTACGGAGTTTAGGCCAGCCATAGGACGTAAGTTCACTCATCTACTTCACACACCCTCTTGTAGTGCTTAATGAAAAAAGCTCCACTTACGTTTTGATACAGTATAATATCCTCCCAGACCACTTTGTCTGAAAACTCCTCGATAAATTGTTCCGACAAAGACTGGTATCTACTTATAATTCCCCAATAATCGATATCAAAGTTTGGTGACATTTCCCTCAGTATATCTTCGGTAAACTTTGTCCTTTTCAAAATCAAACCCCAGTTCACCCTGTGTTGGTAAATCCGCAACATATCTAAAGAAAAGTCATAGTGGGCTGACAGTAGGTCCCATTTAACGTACCTGTCAAATTTCATGATAAAACTGTCGGTTAAAACACCGACTGGAGCCTTTGGCTCCTTTGACAGCATAGACCATGTATCCTCCATGGTAGTTAGAGACATAATGACCAAATTACAGTTCAGACAGCCTTTTATACTCTTGTTGTGCTGTTTTAAAGGCACACTTAAAGTTACAGTTGGCGTGTACAGGTCATTTAAATATTACAGTACCACTGTACATGTAGGGGCGGGCGGGTGGGTCGAACTTTGTAGCGAGTCTGAACGCTAGCAACCTTTGAAAACTTAAAAGAATCTATATAAT
>JAQJVL010006019.1:0-31594 GCA_035578905.1 Stictocephala bisonia
AAATGGGGCCGGAACGTTCTTTTTCATCACAGTTATTTTTTAGCCTTTCTGTATTTCTTCACAGAAGATATGGATCTAAAAGACTATTGGATATTTTATCTAGTTTGGGATTTGTAGCATCTTATAGTAATACAGTACAGTATGAAGATTCAGCAGTTTATCACCCACAGCCTCGTATTTTATCATCAGTCAGGTGCATTTGTGCAATAAGTTGGAGACTGCCGATAAAATGTTCATACTCTTGATGGTAACAATACTCTTCATGTTATGGGGATTATTAAGATAGTAACTCCAAAAAATGTCGTTCTCTACGATGAACGGATACAAAAATGTATAACCAAACCAAAAGTGAAAGAGTTGGCAGCCACATCACATGTATCTTTACAAGTTTACGATGAACCAGTCGTACCTGGATACAGTAAAGTTCAAGTTGAAAATATGCATGACGGTCGAGCACTAACAGAAAAAACAATCAACGGAACTGAATTGAAAATTCGGCCAGTTACTCTTTTCCCATATTCATGGTGGCACACAAGGGAGGAGTGCAGAACCATTGACCGCCGATAACTACATAAACTGGGAAGAAATATTCGGTACACAAGCTGTTTCTCTACATCCATACAATGAGGAATCAGGAGGAATATAAAGTGAAATATAGCTAAGTCCCTTCATTCTTCAACTAACCTTCGTAAGAGACACACATAATGAAGAAGAAATTGTCACGTCGCGGAAGAGGACTTGTATCTAGCACTCTCGAAGGAATTGGACATTTAGCTGGAACAGCCATAAATAAGGGTATAGATCTACTACCTTGGGAAGCCCACCTGCCAGGTTACAGGTACTGTGGACCTGGGACCAAATTAAAGAAGAGATTAGCCAGAGGTGACAAGGGAATAAACGGTCTGGACGAAGCCTGCAAGGCTCACGACTTAGCCTACTCCCAGTATTCAGACACAGCGCGGAGAGCGCAAGCGGACAAAGACTTGGCCGAGCGAGCTTGGCAAAGGTTTAAGGCTACAGATTCGTCTATAGGCGAGAAAGCTGCAGCTTGGGCAGTTACAACAGCCATGAAGGCGAAAGCAAAGTTGGGTGGCTCTCATAAGAGAAAGAAGGGTGAGGGCTTGTATCTAAGACTCTGGGTAGGTCGAGGTGTTAAGAATGCACCTAAAAACAAGAAGAAATGCACTTGTAAGAAGAAAAAAAAACTTCAAAATAGTCTACGTTCCTGAACACGCCCTCACAAATCACGAACTCGTTAATTACGCTAAAAAATTAAATATTCCAAACTTTCGGGGTGTCTACATGAGGGACACACTTCCGAATAAATCTAGATTGAACGAAAGCGCAATTATTAATTTGGACAGTATACAAGGGGAAGGTACAAATTGGGTTTGTTATAAAAAGCGCGGTAATAATGTGTTGTACTATGACAGTTTTGGTAACTTGCGTCCTCCTATGGAATTGATCAAGTATTGGGGTCCCAGTGTTAATATAAAGTATAATAACGAAAGACAACAGGATTTTGACTCAGTACTTTGCGGGCACTTGTGTTTAGAGTTCCTCGTTGATAATGTTTTGCCTTAGTGGACAGAGTTCAACGTTAAGTTGTGACATATTTCCTTCGATCGATTTATCGACAGGTGAATGGGAGATTGGTTTGATCGATCTCACAACGTACAACTCAATACCGAATGTAGAAGAAAATGTAAACGATACGTTCCACTACGGAGACTCTGTAATAAAAATTCCGACTGGTTTCTACGAGATTAGCGATTTAGAGAATTACATTAACAATAACATAAAAACTGGTGTAAAATTCAGTTTAAAACCAAACAACAGTACTTTGAAAGTCGAAATTAATTGTAGGGAGCCCATTCACTTTGAAACAGGAAACAGCCTGGCTACCTTGCTCGGTTTTAATAAAGTTGTATATGAAGCCAATAAAACTCACATGTCTGAGAATGAAGTTAACATTAACTCAGTAAATGTCGTTCGAGTCACATGTAACGTGGCAATAGGCTCGTACCAGAACGGTCAGGAAAGTCATATAATACACGAGTTTTATCCGTCAGTTCCACCTGGCTACAAAATAATTGAAACGCCTCACAACGTGATTTATTTACCTGTGAGTGTGCAAGTTTTGAATTACATTACTTGTGAGCTGAGAGATCAACAAGGACAGTTGATAAACTTTAGAAACGAAACAATTTCATTACGCTTACACTTAAGACGAAGCAATGGGATTAGTATTTAGGGAAACAACTGTGTCGAAACAGGTCATTAGACCTAAAACACTCGAGGTGTTAACATCGAGCAATACAAAGTTTTTAAGATCCTTAGGATTTAAAATAAAAGTAAAAAATGTTGTAAATTGAGGGAGAAGTCGAATACAGCGATGTTATTACAAGCTGTGAGTATCACACACACAAACCGTACGCCTCTTCAACTTTCAAAAACAATGATGAAATACGTATCGCCGTCAGTCAACAGGACATTATTACTGCTCCGTTTGAAAGTTCTCTGCGTATTTCTGGTAAAATTACAGCCAAAAAGGTTGGCGGTGTAGTCGCAGACGTATCTCTGATTAACAACGCTATGGCGTACTTGTTTGATGATATTAGATACGAAATTTCTGGTATAACAGTGGACCGGACTAAAAACTTGGGTGTTGTATCAACTATTAAAAGTTTACTGTCACTTAGACAGAATGAAACAAATGCATTGGATAGTGCTTGTTGGTTCGGTCCAGAGTTATCAAAAAAAACAACCGAGTTTACTTTTGCCGTTCCATTAAAATTACTCTTTGGTTTCATGGAAGATTACAGGAAAATTATTGTAAATATAAAACAAGAATTGATTCTGCTGCGGTCAGCCAACAACACGGATGTGTTGTTATCAGAGGATGCGCTATCACACACTCTGGAAATAACCGACTTGTACTGGCGTGTGCCACACTTGACTGTTTCCGATAGTTACAATGAAAAACTTTTAAGACTCGTTAATAAAGACACACCGATTCATCTTCCCTTTAGGTCATGGGAGTGTCACGAATATCCCACGCTCCCACAAACAAAGAGACATAATTGGACTGTAAAAACGTCATCACAGATAGAGAAACCTCGCTATGTGATACTAGCGTTTCAAACTGATAGGAAAAATAACATAAAAATGAACATGTCAGGTTTTGACCATTGTGATTTAATGGATATCAAGTTATATCTCAATTCAAGTTACTATCCCTACGACAATATCCGAGGTGATTGGAGTTTATTCTATGAAATGTACGCCAAATTTCAGTCTTCATACTACGGTGTTTCCAATTCACCTATCATGGACTTGGATACTTTTAAATCGAAATGTCCGATCTTTGTAATTGACTGCTCCAAGCAGAACGATTCAATCAAGTCTGGACCTATCGATGTACGCATCGAATTTGAATTTAAAAATAATGTACCGGACAAGACTACAGCTTACTGTTTAATAATTCACGATGCACATTTAATGTACAATCTTTTAACAAGCACAGTAAGAACGCTTATGTAATGAAAGGGGGAGGGGGAATAGTATTTAGTAATCAAACTAAATTAATTTATTCAGTTGAGAGGATGGAGCCGTCAAGACAAAACCCACAGTAGCCATGTCGACACCGGCTGTGGTGGAGTTTCATGGGTTCAAAGACAATCGCAATAGATTTATCGTTAAAGAATTTGTCGTTGTGGGTCCTTTTGTAAATGTAAATATAGTTTTCAAGTCTCCTTATCCTGAAAGTAAGTTGAATAGTGCTGCTCGGAAAGCTAACAATTGGTGTAAGCGTAAGTTTCACAAAATACTTTGGGAGGAGGGATGTGTACCTTTTAACTTCAAACTAGTTCGTAGCTTACTAAAACCTTTTGATATAGTCTATACCAAAGGGTTGGAGAAAAAGTTATTTCTTTCCAAATTTCACGGGAATGTTCAGGAAATTGACGAGTCTTGGACAGTTCCCGACATGTATACGTTTTTACCTTGTTGTTCACCGCAACATGCTAGTGATGGCAAGTGCGCCTTAGTAAGTGCTCAGTTTTACTACAAAAAGTTGGATAAAAATTGTTACTATCGTATTCATAGCTCTGTGTGAATGTGTGTTCTATGGCTGGCCTAAACTCCGTAAGTCCAGGACATGAACTGTCGAGGTGAGGACGGCCCAAATTTAATAAAAAATCGACCGACTGTTCTCCAAGGCAGCCGTAAAACGTGTAAGTCCTGAGACAGTCCTGCAGCTTGGGGCTGGGCTAAACCCCGTAAGACCCCGAGTCGCAGATGCATCTAGTATGCAATGGGCCCTCGTACAGTTTGGATGTGTGTAACACTCTATGGCTGGCCTAAACTCCATAAGTCCAGGGTGTGAGTAAGGGATATTTTAGTAACAAGAAAAATAAAAGCCCTTTGTAAGTTTGTACGTCACATTGAAAGGCTTCTCTGAGTAAAGTGATGTCTTTACTTACAGAGGGATCCAAAAAAGTATAAAAAAATAAATACAAAAATAATAGTGGGAGGTAGCAATTTTGTTATGGAGTGGCTACCACCGTAACTTGCGATGGTTGGGGCAAGTTACAATAAACAGCCGTTCTCACGGCTAGTGAGACTAGGCCTATTGGGGAAACTCACTATAATAAAAAACGCGCCTTTGCACAGAGTGCAATGATCCTACCTCTTGGGTGGTGTGGAAACTGGATCAGAGCACACGCTAGGACAGCAGTTACAAGCTTTGCCACCAGGTGCGCATTTGCACAGAGTAAAATCGACATTTGTTATTTTTTAATGTGTAAGTTTTAAGTCCTTTAGTTATGAATTGAACACAATTCAATCGAAGTAAAAAACAACCTTGTGTCCGAGTGGTTCCGCATCCGACTCCTAACCCAACTTTGACAAGACAAAACCCACTAATTACCTACTTTAGTTAGCGTACCAGAGTCGGGTACGCTACCCACTGGACCACGGGGGGTTGATAGCTTTTTGTCTAATTTGTTTAATATATATATATATTTTTGTTTCGCTGCTAGGAGTGCTGGTAGCAGCGCACAGCTGTTGGTAGTTCCCACGCATGCCCGTCAAGGGCAACCTTGAGTGTCGCGACAGGAAAACCAGTCTGGCGCCTGGAGTCCTATACCCGAGTTTCGCAGCCACTGTATGAGTGGTGACGTAACGCGCTTGTCCACCGAGCACAAGTCCCCGCTCATGCGCGTCAGCCACATAGAGTATGGAATATTGCATTTGTTATAGTGTATATATGAAATAATCCACAGAGGAGTACCTAAAAGCATTTATTATAGTACATATATAAAAGGTCACCATCTTTTTGCATTTTATATAGTATAACGAGGGAAAGGTTAGGTTAGGAGTGTATTTTATATAGTATAACAAGGTTAACAGTGAATTTTATATAGTATAACATGGAAAAAGTTAGGTTAAGAGTGTATTTTATATAGTATAACAAGGTTAACAGTGAATTTTATATAGTATGATGTGGGAATTTGAGGGAAATTTGGGAATCTGGAGGAAAATTTTGGGAGGGAAAATTCCCACGGGGGTTGGTACCACTGCGCCGCCATCTTGAAAAAGTCACGTGACCGCTCTCGACCAATCAGAGGCCAGAAAAGTGAGTCTCGCTCTGTCCCTATTTCACTACTTGCGATATCAACAATAAGCAAATCAAGTTTTTGATCAATAGATATTTCAAAAGCTGAATAGAGTTTTATATCATGTGTCAAAATGTTGTCTTCACTGAAATATCCTTTTTATCACCCGGTATCATACATAACATTTGTTCATTGATTAAATGATAGTCTTCATTTAATCAATGAACTGTGTGCCCTCCTTGACGGTGTCATTTAAAGACGGTGTGCCCTCCTTTGTCTTTAAAGGATGCATGGAATATTTAATTAAACCACTTAAGCTCTTATTTAACGTTTCACTTGATTTTAATTATTTTCCGGATTGCTGGAAATTAACAAAAGTTGTTCCGATTTTCAAAAAAGGCTTAAAAGTTGATATTAAAAACTACAGACCGGTTGCTATTTTATCGACTCCTGCTAAAATATTTGAGTCCATTTTATTCAATCGAATTTTTAATCACGTAAAACATTACATTGCACCAGAACAGCACGGTTTTTTTTCTGGAAGATCAATAAATACAAATCTTTTATGCTTCACTGATTATTGCACAAAAATATTAGACAAGGGAGGGCAGGTCGATGTTATTTATACAGATTTTGCCAAAGCTTTTGATAAGGTCGATCACTCTGAGCTGTTAAAAAAATTAAATTTTTTCGGATGTTCTGCTCAAACAATTAAGTATTTTGCTTCATACCTTTCTTGCAGAAAACAAATAGTAAATTATAATGGAGTTTTTTCTTAAGAATTCAAAGTTCAATCTGGTGTGCCTCAGGGCTCAAATCTTGGGCCGCTGTTATTTATAATATTTATTAACGATATTGTTAGTTGTGTCAAGCACAGTAGAGTCTTGTTATATGCAGATGATATGAAGATTTTTAGAAACATAAATTGTTTAACTGACTGCAGACTGCTTCAAGAAGACTTGGATCGTTTGGCTGTTTGGAGTCAAACAGGACTAAAATTTAATGCGGAAAAGTGTGTGGTGGTGAGGTACACCAGAAGAAGTTATTAACTTTGATTATTTCATTGGCAGAAATGTTTTGATGGTTCAAGCTATATTTAAAGACCTTGGTGTGCTTTTTGATGAGAAGTTTTCATTTTCAAATCATATTATTGAAACTTGCAAGGCAGCCTATAAAACTTTCGGATTTGTAAGAAGATCAAGCTATGTTTTTCGAAATATTACAACTTTAAAATTATTATACTATTCTTTGATCAGATCAAGACTTGAGTTTGGCTTCATCATCTGGAACCCATTTTATAAGTATTTGTTGGTTATGATAGAGCAAGTTCAAATTAAGTTTTTAAGATTTTTGTATTTTAAAGCTTTTGGCGTTTATACTTATCTTGTATCGTACTCAGAGTTATTGACTTTGTTTGAAATTGATAGTTTACGTAAGCGGCGTTCTGTTGGATGTTTATGTTTTCTACACAAATTAATCAGCGGAAAGGTTGATTGCAGTCAATTACTTGCCCGGCTTAACTTTTTTGTACCCCGTCCTTCAGCGAGAACTAGATCTTTGTTCTGCCCTTACTTTGCCAATTCGTCTTTGGGAATGCAATCCCCTCTAAATGTAATGATGCAACTGCATAACGGTCTCCCCCAAAGTGTGGATGTTCTGTCATTGAACTTGGCTTCTTTCTGCACACAAGTTAAGCACTATGTTAATGACCTCTAATTTATATTACTCTTGTACCTATTATTGTATAAATTATATTGTGCATGTTGGTAATATTAGTATTTATATATTTATCCACATTTATAGTGTTGCTTAAATTGGATTGTCATGAGGCATTTTGATAAATTTGTAGATATATATATTTTTTTAAGTTAAGTTATTTTTGTAAGATTTTGTTTCATAGTTGATACTTTTGTTAGTTGGTTAATAGTTTTACGTGTTCCTTGTTGTTTGTTATTCATATAATTTATTGCTTGTTAATTATTGATTATTTAATTTTTTATACTTATTTATTCTTGTTGCTGTTATTTGTTCACTATAAAGTTTTTTTTTTCTCTTCCTGTTAATTATATAATTATACTTGTAAAATGGAAATCATTATAATATATACTGTAGTAATTTATTTTTATATTTATTTATAGCTACATAACACATTAATTATTTATATGATAAATTATTTTGTTCACTGGACTCTGGACACAAGTTTAATAATTTGCATGTTTATTTATATTATTTAGGATTAATGCTTTTTTGTAATTGGCATATAAAGCTGTAAAAAAGCATTTCATTTAGTAAAGAATTTAATAATTCATTTCTTGGTGCTAATATAGATCTATCAGTAATGTTAGTTGCTTCAAGGATGTTCGGAAGATTTCCATAAATGTCTTTTATTATTGACCCAGAACTTAACAACTGCTGAGTTATTTCAAATAAATCTGGACCCAAGTCTTGTTCAAAGCTTGAATCTCCGTTAACAATGGATTTAAGAAACTCGGAAAATTTAACTTCACTCGGCAAAGCTCTCATATTTCTGGTTCAATAAGTTGCCAGTGATTATATGCCTTTACACAGTATTCAATAATTGTTGCTGATCCAACAATGCTTTGTAGACAAACGTTTTTCCACATCCTGTATGAAATGTCAAAAAAAAAAAAAAAAAAACGTTTCTTCTAGGAACCTCACTATGAACTGCGTCTAAAATTGTATCTATTACAAAACGTTGTTCATCAATTGCATGGTGTACATTTCTTCAATTAAACCACCTAGTTCCACTAAATCGAACTTGTAGCTGTTGATAGTATCACGGTTTGGAATAGGTAGACAAGGTCTTTTCACGAAGTATCGTGAGTTCTTAGTATTTCCTCAATTTCAAGTAAACCTTTGTAACAGGTCCACCAAATTGATAGATGAATTAATTAATTTAAATAGATAATAAATTATTACGTATAAGAAAGGGATATATTTAATGGGAATAAACCACGAAGGTTCAAATAATATTAGAGAATTGCTGCAAGTCAGACAGGAAAACAAACAGAAACATCTGGAATAAACAAAATACAATCTTCCTTTGTCACAAAGGAAGGAATGGGTGTGGTTTTTTTCTGAGAAGTATAATCATAAACATGTGGGAATGCCTGAGACACAACAGTCAACAAAAGATAAGACAAAATAGCGTGGGACAAGAGTCAGCAGGTCGGTTGGAACTTTCCATCGTCCCCACCCCGGATCCAAGTAAATCAAACGACTAAGAGGACGAGTCCAAAGGGTAGCCAAAAAGGGGAGTCATGATGTAACAAAACGAATAGACTAGTCCAAAGGACTTCGTTAAATCATAATCCGCCCAACAGGGGCAGCACCTCCTGAAGATGAGTCGGTTGGAGTAACGAAAATTGAAAACACAGAGGGGCAAGAAGACATGCGATTGGCTAATGAAATAAAGGGGGGAGGAGAGCGTGCATTTTTGAAAACGTATGACATGAGAGGCCAACGCCAAGGGTCTCGCTCATTCTTTCGCTAACAGTCCTTTAAGTAACTTTGGAGAGGTCCACTGGACTTCAACGCGTTACTTAATTTTTTCAAAATTAATTAGTTAAATTTAGTAAATCATTTTAAAATATTAGTAGTGAGTTTAATATTAAAAGATTTTTTTATTTCATATGAATTAATATAAACATAAATTTGTTTGTATCGTGTTCTACAAGAACTTCATTGTGTCCAGATAAGTCACAGTTAAAAAATATTATTCAACATTTTATCTTATAAAACAAGTTGAAATCATAATAACACTTCATGTTATAATTAAATTATGATTTGTTTTTTCTTATTTTTTGAAAACATGTGATTAAAGTAATATTGTGAAAGCTTAACTGTCTTGATTTATTGCATCATACAGTCTTACCAATTTACCCAACTAACCCTGAGAATTGTAAAAGAGAATCATGTTCTAAATAAAAAGATATTTTCTTTATTATTTAAAAGAATAAGAGTATAAAGTATAATTAAATTAAGATAAAAACCTCATAAAGGTTGCAAATTATAGATTGTTATCCAAAGTGATAACAAATTATTAAGAGTGATCATTCTAATTTCATTAACTTTATTAAATTAATTGATAAATCAAATAAGTGTAACGGCTTAAAGAAACAATGTTACAAAATGGCGCTAGAACGTGAGGCGTCAGTAGAAATGTTACACCTTTATTATAGGACATTTTATCATTGTATAGATGACTAAAATTCTCACGCATTATTTTTGAATTCACCCCAAAATTTTGCAGCATTGATTGGAACATTAAGGCCGCAAATAAATCCAAAAAGTTGTCTTAGTCGGTAAGGTGTCTGTGTTTCCTTTGCTTCATTAGGATACTCATGCCATTCATTTTCATTAGATGCACTACCCCTGGCATAAGCAGCTTCTAGAAGTTCTACGTTGTTATATGTTATTATACATCCTCAAAACACGTTGGCCGGCGGACATGTAGCAACAAATGTACTATACAGTACGTTGTTATATGTTATAGTACATCCTCAAAACACGTTGGCCGGCGGACATGTAGCAACAGATGTACTATACAGTACGTTGTTATATGTTATAGTACATCCTCAAAACACGTTGGCCGGCGGACATGTAGCAACAAATGTACTATACAGTACGTTGTTATATGTTATTATACATCCTCAAAACACGTTGGCCGGCGGACATGTAGCAACAAATGTACTATACAGTAGGTTGTTATATGTTACTACATCCTCAGAACACGTTGGCCCGCGGACATGTAGCAACAAATGTACTATACAGTACGTTGTTATATGTTAGTACATCCTCAGAACACGTTGGCCCACGGACATGTAGCAACAAATGTACTATACAGTACGTTGTTATATGTTACTACATCTTCAGAACACGTTGGCCCGCTGATATGTAGCAACAAATGTACTATACAGTAGGTTGTTATATGTTACTAAATCCTCAGAACACGTTGGCCGACGGACATGTAGCAACAAATGTACTATACAGTACGTTGTTATATGTTACTACATCCTCAGAACACGTTGGCCCGCTGACATGTAGCAACAAATGTACTATACAGTACGTTGTTATATGTTACTACATCTTCAGAACACGTTGGCCCGCTGATATGTAGCAACAAATGTACTATACAGTAGGTTGTTATATGTTACTAAATCCTCAGAACACGTTGGCCCACGGACATGTAGCAACAAATGTACTATACAGTACGTTGTTATATGTTACTACATCCTCAGAACACGTTGGCCCGAGGACATGTAGCAACAAATGTACTATACAGTAGGTTGTTATATGTTACTACATCCTCAGAACACGTTGGCCCACGGACATGTAGCAAGAAATGTACTATATAGTATGTTGTTATATGTTAGTACATCCTCAAAACACGTTGGCGCGCGGACATCTAGCAACTAAAGTCGAAGATGAACCAGTTCAAAGTCTGTTGGGTTTACTCAGTAAAATCGGGTTATTACTTTTTCAGCTCCATGCTTGCGATTGTTCCAATTTTTGTGTTGTTTTCCCAAACATCGTTTTGGGGATCTTCAGTGAACAATAGTTTTCTCGTGTTCTCATTATTTTTGCAGAGATTAAAGAATGATTCTTGGGATCATCAATCTCTTTACTTTCTTCGACTTCCTTGAATATCATTGTCTGTTGGTTCGGCAAGTGAATATCCAAACATATTACTGCATGTGTTTGAAAATGCATCGCTTACTCAAATATTCGCCAAGCTGCTTCAGTTGAACCAACATAACGTCCACATAAAAATTAATTAATTTCATCTTAGTTTAATTCACATGTGTTGTCATTAGAGAATTTCAGTTTTGCACAGTCATAGCCTTAAAGTACATATTTGTATATGTATTTGATACTTTTAACAGTTGTGCATACCTCTACATATACATGGCAGTCAGACTTGTATAAAAGGTAAGAGTTATAGGGATCTACAAATCTATTATCTACTGTACGTCCACGAACATCAACTGTGACGCCGTTATCAGGGCGCTTGTACAAAGGGTAACTGTTTACGTTATCTACAGTTTTGTCACTAAAGGTTTGAGAAACTGTTCAGAACATTTTCATTCTAACATACAAACTTAATTTAAGCTCAAGGAACCACATGGACCATGGATCATATGATTTTTAACCAACTCAGGTTGTTCATTTGATCAGGAATTTCTGCAGAAAGAAATGTATATCTTTAAAAGGCTACATACTGTACGTGTATGGGAGGGCGGGTGGGTCTATATCACTGTACGTGTATGGGAGGGCGGGTGGGTCTATATCACTGTACATGTATGGGTGGGTTAAAACCTTAGATTGACACTCAACATTCATGGATTAACCACTGATTCACTCACTCATAGCTGTATCAGTGTAGGCTGTATAACTAAGCCTACGAGGCCGAAATGTTGTAGAGTCAACTTTCTTATGCTGTTGATGTGCAATAAGAAGGTATTTTGAAAATTTCTTAGTAAATCGAAGATGGCTGCCTTTTTAGTGCCAACATTTTTAAACAACAAAAACAGCGTTTTTGTAATTGGACTGTAGCGGCTAAATAAACGGTTCTACAGCAAAACTAACACCATTTTCTGTACCTGATTTGAGACGATCTACAACTTTGGCCCAATGACTTTTTGCTCTATCTCATCTCCTTCATCCTTAGGTATAGCTAGATTTTCAATTTATGCGTGTAGATCAAATTGGTTATTTTACGGCCTCTAAAAGTAGACTTACAGATTTTTCTAGGCTGTGAAACTTTGTTATTTAAGAGAACATACTGTATTTAATGGGAAAATATACAATTTAATTTGAACACATTTATAGCCAGCCAGGTCATAGGACATGGCTAGAAACACGATATTTCACTGTTTCAGAGTCAATTACCGTACTTGGCGCTCTCTAAAGTAGACTTACAGATTTTTCTAGACTATGAAACTTTGTTTTCTAGGAGAAGAAACTGTTTTCAATCGGAAAATTAACAATTTAGTTTTGAAGCATGCATAGCCAGATCATAGGACATGGCTAAACATGGCGAGAAACCCGATATGTCACTGATTCAACTACAGTAATATGTGCCCTCTAAAAGTATACTTACATATTTGTCTAGACTTTGAAACCAAGGCTCTTTTAGGTATCTATATATATAAAAGTCATTTATTACTCATTACTAGTTCTCCAAACCTATACATCCGATTGACTTGAAATTTTGTACGTAGGTTGGAGAAGGACGGGCAAAGTGGCCACTTTTTTGTTTGCTAATTTTTTACAATGTTTTATGAATCACTAAAATCACTGAACCTAACACCAACATCTACTATTACACATTAGGTTTAAGATGATATAGTGTTTTACTTTAACTTTTACAATTTAAATTAACTTTAAACAGTTTTTAAAAAGTACAAAGTGGCCACTTTACCCTCACAGGTCGGGCAAAGTGGCCACGCCCTGGCCACTTTACCCGAATAGGTGAGTAAAGGAATTAAAAGCACTTTTTGAAAAATCAACTGGTCATTTTATAATATAACTTTGTGAAAATATTGTCAATAGATTGAGTAAATATAATACAAACTGTTATCATTTAAATATTAAATGGCAAGAAATGGTAACACACTAAACCTACTTCATTTTACAATATTCACATTGGAAATCATCATCTTCTTCCTCACACCCTGCACACTCTTGGTGGGCCCATTGCTTGCATAAAGAACACATAATCCAGCCTTCATTGTCTTTAGATCTGGAGAAAGGTTCGTTGCAATAGAAACAGAGGCAATCTTCTTCAACGTCTCCTTCTTCTGATTCTTCTTCGACATCAAAGCTAAGTCGTTTTTTTTATTTGAGTAGACTTTTTTGTTTTTTGAGTTTGTTTCTTTAAATCTGCTCTCTTTCTCTTCTTTGACTCTTCCTCTTGTCGCTTTTTAATTTCTTCTTCTAATTCATTTTTGTAAGGACTGTCGGTGATGATTGCTGTTTTCCCTCTTTTTCTATTTTCTCTTCTTTTCTTCATCATACTTTGTTTTGGCAAAGGAATAATATCTCTGGGACTTACTTTAAACACACTTTTCACCAAGCCTACTCCACTGGGTCCAGCAACTGCCAAATCTTCACTGTTAGGATCTTTTCTCTTATTAGGAGTTTCTCGGTCTTCATTTTCTTCCAACGATGGGTCAACTTGATTTCTAATGGGTTTAAGTCTTCATCATGTTGGGAATTGTTTACAGGGATGTCAGTGACCTCTGCAGCAAGAAAATCCGCATCCACAAACACCTCAGGGTTAAATGGGAAAATCCCGCACTTGCGGAACCCGCTAATCGCTGTTGTAAGCAATGCTGCACGTAAAAATGCCTCTCCCATTAGTCTGCTGATTTGAAATTGTGTGATAGCTCTTGCAGGGTTATTTCTGAGAAACTTTTCACATTCTTGGATGTAATAGGCTTTGAAAGGTGCCATAAAGGATACGTCCAATGGTTGCAGCTTATGACTACAGTGTGGAGGTAAACATATAACTGTAGTGTGATTTTCTCTAGCCTTATTGATAAAATCAAGACTCTTTGTGTGGGTCGCATGACCATCCAAAATTAAAACAACTGGGGCTTCTTTTGAAGGCTTGACGTGTTCTAAAAAGTGGTCAAACCATTTCAAGAAAATATCTGTTTGCATCCAGCCACTGGGAGGACATGCAAATTTTGATCCTGGGGGAGCACCGTCTACAAGCTCAGCCTTCATGTTCCTTCTGGGAAATATTACAGAGGGAGGAATGAAAGTTCCCCCAGCCGACATGCAAACTTCAAAAGTCGAAAGTAAGCCTCGTTCTGCCGAAGTTATGGCTCCGACTTGCCTCCTTCCCTTCAAAGCGAAAACTTTTGAGTGTCTACTCTGAACTGTCAGTAGACCTGTTTCGTCAGTTGTAAATTCTATGAGCTGGATACTCTTGATTATCAAGAACAGATTTTAAAACATCAAAAAACTTTGTGACATTGACTTTGTTAAAGCCTTGAGCTCTGGCTAGAGAAGTAGCTTCGGGGCTTCTCAAAGTGATATGTGGATGCCTTTTTTTAAAGCCTGCCAACCAATCTTTGCCTGCCATCTTCTTCTCCTCATTAAAATTATGAGCAATATTATTTTTGATCGCGAGACTATAGGCCATGTAGCGTAAATCACTTTGCGTAACACCGTAGAACCGTTGCTCCATGTCAATAATTATGTGTTGACAAAGTTCCAGCTCCTGGTCATCTGTAAACACCATCCTATATTTTCCCAGGATTTTTTTATCATCAGTTGCATCACGATTCTTCTCGAAAACTCTTCTTTTTAGAGTGTTTCTTGGGACATTAAATTGTTTTGCTGATGTTGCAAATGGCATCTTATCTCTTTTTACTGCTAAAATAGCTCTTTCATCGCCTCTGCACTCCAAGATTGTTGGGTAGATTTTCTTGTGTATTTGTACGGCATCTTGATATTATCTGCAAATTACGAAATAAAATAGAACGTTTTATAGAGGCTATGAGCCATATTACTTTCAAAAATAATAATTATACGCAATGAGAAAATGTACCGGGCAAAGTGGCCACCTGGCCACTTTGCCCGCTATGTTGGGTGGCCACTTTACCCGGAACGACGCCATCACGGAAACAGTAACCAAGAGCCTAACATGAATGAATAATCACATCAATAAAACATCAGTTGAAGCTTAAATCAAGACTAGCAATAAGAACTATAGATCATAACTTTACTCCTAATTAATATGTAGTTAAGACCATTGGAAATAGCTACTTACCAAAAGTCAGGCATGTAGAAATAACGAAAAAAAAAACACAACACCGAATTTTAGGATGTTTGCTCACTCAAACGCACAGAGAACACTAAGGCCATCGTTATGAACTAGTACTGGCAGTATCCGCTAGATAGCAGACGTATTCAGCAGAATAACCTAGAGTAGCCACTTTACCCGCCTTGGCCACTTTGCCCGTCTTTCCCCTTTATCTTGGCCTCTAGAGGCTCACTAAGAAAGGATTTTCCTCTCCGACATCAGGAATCAGTCCCATTGGCCTACAAAATTCCCATGGTAATTATTATGGAGCTATACTAATTTATTGTTGTATTTGATTAACAGGTGTTAAATAAAAACAAATTCAATAAAATTGTGGTAGGCTAAACTTTTAAAATTAAAAATAATAATAATACAGTAGTAAATTATACATAACATCAGGTGTTTAAAATAGAATATAAATTGGATACAGTGTTAATTGAAAGCTTGCTCTGCACATTTTGATTATATAATCAAACTCAATACTATGACCGGCGAAGCGGGCGAGTACAGCTAGTTGGTCAATATGTGACACGTTTTTAATCTTGTCATCATCACTCAACGTTAATATAATATTAGTATGTGGTAGGCCATTTTTTTATATTCATTTGTTTATATTAATGCGATTACATTTCCAAAAACATGTTTTTTTTTTTTTTTTTTTTTTTTTTTTTTGTAAGGCATTATGAGTTTTTAAGGAGTTTTTCTCGGGCTAAACTATTCAAAAATCTTGTACAACACAATATTGAATGGATATAAATTATCTGACAACATATTTACCAGGTCAAATTCTCACGTGGAAGTAAACTATTGACGATATGTGAAATTACTTCACCAGCAATACTTACAGTAACTGGAGAGCTGTTGTCCCATGATCAGCAATGATGTGCGGAGTCGATGTGTGGATACTTATAGTACACCAACACCTACTTTGAGGCGGAAAACGCAGTCGACCGCGCTAATAGCCCACCTTTCGAAGCCATTGTCACCCGTAAGCTGGGTCGGGAGGCCGGCGGGCAGCCAATTAGTCACACGTATTGCTCCGAGTACCGATACAATTTTTTTCCAGATTCAATTTTATGGAAATATAAGTCATGTTACGTTATTCATCGCGGCCTGCTGTTAATCGTGATATAAAATTTGACGCAAATCGGTGAAAATTGAGTGGTTAAAATGCACTTACTTAATGTGTTTGAAACAGTAATAAGGATTTAATTTAATAATACTACATAAATAAAACTAGAGTCATGTATTTACAAAAGAAAAAAAACATTACACAGTCATAAACAAACGAACCAAGAAAATTTCAATTAAAAAATATCGCTTAATGGAATTAATAACTGATCAGTATTGTAATAATGTTAAATTAAACCTATTTAAACTGAATTTACAAAATAAAAAAAACATTGCACAGCCATTAACAAACTAGCTAAGATCAAAATACACAACAGAGTTGATGTATTTATCTTGGTCTTAAGAACGAAATACAAGGAAAACGTAATGTGTCATTTTAAAATTCACAAACATTAAAAATATCTAACAATTTTAAAACAAAGGAAGACAATAATTAGACTATAGAAGTATTTTACATCTATTTACATTACCAAAAAGGTCCAATAAACATAATTAATAACAAAATAACAAAAATAAAATGAATGGATAACATTTTTAAACATTTAAACAAAGCAAAGCAAATTATGTACACTGACAGATAATAATAAGCAGCCGAATAAAGTAAACCATTTAACTGCCATATTAGAGTAAAATATTGAGTCATTTTAGGCGATTTAAATTTTGTTTACACGCTCGGGCAATCCTAAACTATCCTAAACGTACCCTTATTTACCCTTATCTGCTCGTAAGACACCGTAAACTTGTAAAATAAGACGTCTTTCCGCACTGGTGTATGCCTGTTTACTCTTAGAGGTGATATACTTCTCCGGAGACGAAGCCCTAACTTCGGCCATTGCACTCACAAATTTGATTCTTCACCGAATAACCCGCAAACATAAACTGACCACAGCGACTTAACAGTTACCTCAGCAGAATATTAGTAACATTAGTGGAACTTATGTATTCCCAGAATACATAATTAAGGCCGGATGTTGGGACGGCCAGAACCGAAGGGAAGTATGAATCACGTCCATCCCTTTGCTAATGATGCGGAACCAGTAATGACCGTGGTGCATCGATCATACTAAGCATGAAAGATTTGAGTTAATTTAGTAATCAAAGGTAAACTTTCCATCCAAAACCATAATTTTTAATTCTCGTCGCATCCTCGTAGTAAATCGAACAGGTTTCGTTTAATATTACTACAATACTTAAGAATTATAAGAAGAATTATAGTTCCATTTAAGCACTCTATTTTAATTTTCAATGTTCTTGGTTCGTTTGTTCATGACTGTGTAATGTTTTTTCTTTTGTAAATACATGACTCTAGTTTTATTTATGTAGTATTATTAAATTAAATCCTTATTGCTATTTCAAACACATTAAGCAAGTGCATTTTAACCACTCAATTTTCACCGATTTGCGTCAAATTTTATATCATGATTAACAGCAGGCCGCGATGAATAACGTAACATGACTTATATTTCCATAAAATTGAATCTGGAAAAAAATTGTATCGGTACTCAGAGCAATACGTGTGACTAATTGGCTGCCCGCCGGCCTCCCGACTCAGCTTACGGGTGACAATGGCTTCGAAAGGTGGGCTATTAGCGCGGTCGACTGCGTTTTCCGCCTCAAAGTAGGTGTTGGTGTACTATAGTAAGGTGGTACTTCCTCACTAATTAGTAAATACTGAAACAATTTAAAGTAGAATTATATTTAATTGATAAAGTAAATATAAAATAACAATTAATTAGATTCATTTTGAACGCAAAAATACAATAATATTGAAACGTAAGCCAATATTTACGAATAAGTATAAATTCGTTGCTATGTGTATACACATTACAAGACTATAACTGCCATACTATCAACATCACCGCACGTGTGGATAAATACTGTGTTGTTCAGGCAGTACAGGACTAGAACTGCCATACTATCAACATCATCGCACGTGTGGATAAATACTGTGTTGTTCACGCAGTACATGACTATAACTGCCATACTATCAACATCACCGCACGTGTGGATAAATACTGTGTTGTTCAAGCAGTACAGGACTAGAACTGCCATACTATCAACATCACCGCACGTGTGGATAAATACTGTGTTGTTCAGGCAGTACAGGACTAGAACTGCCATACTATCAATATCACCGCACGTGTGGATAAATACTGTGTTGTTCACGCAGTACAAGACTAGAACTGCCATACTATCAACATCACCGCACGTGTGGATAAATACTGTGTTGTTCACGCAGTCCAGGACTAGAACTGCCATACTATCAACATCACCGCACGTGTGGATAAATACTGTGTTGTTCACGCAGTACAGGACTAGAACTGCCATACTATCAACATCACCGCACGTGTGGATAAACACTGTGTTGTTCACGCAGTACAGGACTAGGACTGTCATACTATCAACATCACCGCACGTGTGGATAAATACTGTGTTGTTCACGCAGTACAGGACTAGAACTGCCATATTATCAACATCACCGCACGTGTGGATAAATACTTTGTTGTTCACGCAGTACAGGACTAGAACTGCCATACTATCAACATCACCGCACGTGTGGATAAACACTGTGTTGTTCACGCAGTACAGGACTAGGACTGCCATACTATCAACATCACCACACGTGTGGATAAATACTCTGTTGTTCACACAGTACAGGACTAGAACTGCCATACTATCAACATCACCGCACGTGTGGATAAATACTGTGTTGTTCACGCAGTGCAGGACTAGGACTGCCATACTATCAACATCACCGCACGTGTGGATAAATACTGTGTTGTTCACGCAGTCCAGGACTAGGACTGCCATGCTATCAACATCACCGCACGTGTGGATAAATAGTGTGTTGTTCACGCAGTACAGGACTAGAACTGCCATACTATCAACATCACCGCACGTGTGGATAAATACTGTGTTGTTCACGCAGTACAGGACTAGGATTGCCATACTATCAACATCACCGCACGTGTAGATAAATACTCTGTTGATCACACAGTACAGGGCTAGAACTGCCATACTATCAACATCACCGAGCGTGGTGAGACCCATCCCCCCCACCAAAGCTGGAAAGCGTGCCAACTGGGGGATGGCTCAAAACAAGTCGAGCGATGGGATCACGGGTGGCAGTTGGAGGGTCAAAATAACACTCGGCAGCTGAGCAAAATGACTTTATTATCAAGAAAGCAAAAGTTGATCGAACAAAAACGGCAGAAGGCCACAATATAAATTCTCACTTAAATCAATAATAATAAACACTAAAATTAACAAGATAATACACAAAAGCCACAAAACAACAAACTCAACAAATACCAAAATTACCAATTAACAACTACATGGCCTATCTGCAGTTTAGCCAGAGACACCTAAAACGTAAGCAATTAAAGCCCCAATTAAAAGTGAAGAAAATTATAAAAATTTTGGTATCACTAATTAAGCCGGCAATTTGGCCCACATCCCTTGATTCCACCGGGCCAGGGAGTAAGCCGGAATCCCTGGGCAGCTCCGAATTAGATGTTACGTAAAAGTACAATAATCCCCTTTTGGCGAGTTTAAAAATTAAACAATTAAAAAGAAAATCTAACACGGTACCGTTCGAGTAAAAATGCACTTCAAGATATCTATAATACAATTAACAACAACAAAAATAAATAACAATAACTAGGCCTAAACATATAAATAAATAATAACATGGTTTAACAATGGGGACCTAACAAATATAAAAATCTAAACAAATGTAACAAGAGAATAAACTAACTAAAATAAATAACAATAGATATTAGCATAAGTTTTTTTCTGTTTTTCTTAAATTTTAAATATCTAGGTACTAATGTCCCCATGGCTGCTTCATCAATCACTGTTCTAAGTTCAGGCCTAGGCCACATAAAGTTCCACAAACATTTTTTTTCTCTTCATTTTTTTCCTATATTTCACCTTTTTTTTGAAATAATTTTCTTTCTTTGTATAAATTTTTTTTTTCAAACATTCACTACCCCCAGCTCAGCCGCCGGGAAACAAAAATATGGAATACACTGACCTGAGGACAGAAGACTTATACCACAGATGTAGAGAGGGTAGCGGGCGACTCTATGCTCCAACATGGTCCTCAGGCCAGGCTAGCAGTGGGGAAGAATGAAATTCCACCGGACGACAGGCTGAGGGCTGAACGTCCCACTCAAGGACCCTGGACTGCAAGGTAAAACACAGCCATTAAAAACAGTCCCGCCACAACAACAAAAATTACACATAACAACTAAAAATATAAGGGTGCCTGATTTAACAAAACTTAACACGAAGAGACAAACTTATACATGAGTGGAGCAAACAAGACAATGAAAGATTAACTTTAGGCTATGAATAATTTAAACCATTTTACAAATTTAACAAATTATAAAAGACGTAATTACGTATATGGAACTAAAAATGACAAACTGAAACTAGGCTATGGATACATGAGCAATAGGTTATAACTTGAAAATCAAAGGGTACAGCTAGGCTAGGTTATTGGCAAAGAACAAAAAATATGGTAAATCGGTAACTACAACTGTAAAAAGGCTCAACAAAACATTATACAGAACTACTATTGACAATAAAGGCAGATATAAAAAGCATTAACGGTAAAAGTAACATGGAGCACATGGCTTTAACCTAGTCTGAGAAACATCTAGACAAAGAACACAAATTTAACAAAACTCTGATACACAAGCAAGAACGATTAATATTATTGAAACAAAATATTCTCACCAAAAGGGTGATTAGATATTAAAACTTACAAAATGAACACTTACGTTTTAGAGCTTCTAGCCTATCATGACGAAATTCTGCAGGCAGCACAAGACAACAGAAGACCGGCCAACCTGACCGAAGCTGCTGGAACACGGAACGAAACGGAACCGGGCCAACGGCCACCAAATTACGCGAATCGCCGGGCAAAAGCGAATCTCAGGCAGCCTGGCAGACAACGACGAAAAAAAATGTACCGGTCAAAGACCCGGTACAGTGGATAAATACTGTGTTGTTCACGCAGTCCAGGACTAGAACTGCCATACTATCAACATCACCGCGCGTGTGGATAAATACTGTGTTGTTCACACAGTCCAGGACTAGAACTGCCATACTATCAACATCACCGCACGTGTGGATAAATACTGTGTTGTTCACGCAGTCCAGGACTAGAACTGCCATACTATCAACATCACCGCGCGTGTGGATAAATACTGTGTTGTTCACACAGTCCAGGACTAGAACTGCCATACTGTCAACATCACCGCACGTGTGGATAAATACTGTGTTGTTCACGCAGTACAGGACTAGGACTGCCATACTAACAACATCACCGCACGTGTGGATAAATACTGTGTAGTTCACGCAGTCCAGGACTAGAACTGCCATACTATCAACATCACCGCACGTGTGGATAAATACTGTGTTGTTCACGCAGTCCAGGACTAGAACTGCCATACTATCAACATCACCGCGCGTGTGGATAAATACTGTGTTGTTCACACAGTCCAGGACTATAACTGCCATACTATCAACATCACCGCACGTGTGGATAAATACTGTGTTGTTCACACAGTACAGGACTAGAACTGCCATACTATCAACATCACCGCACGTGTAGATAAATACTGTGTTGTTCGTGCAGTCCAGGACTAGAACTACAATACTATCAACATCACCGCACGTGTGGATAAATACTGTGTTGATCACACAGTACAGGACTAGAACTGCCATACTATCAACATCACAGCACGTGTGGATAAATACTGTGTTGATCACACAGTACAGGACTAGGACTGCCATACTATCAACATCACCGCACGTGTGGATAAATACTGTGTTGTTCACGCAGTACAGGACTAGGACTGCCATACTATCAACATCACCGCACGTGTGGATAAATACTGTGTTGTTCGTGCATGTGTGGGTGGGAGGGATTAATTAATATTTTTACTCTAAGGAATAACTATTAAAAATTCATTTATATTAATTTAAAATTATTATTATTATTATCATTAAAATTACAGTATTATTATCAAAATTACTCAGTGATATTGCCTTAATGGTTGCTTATCCCGTAATACTAAATATGCATTGCCCACGCTTATCTAGTCGAAATGACTGTTTCAAAAACTAAATCTATCAATAAATTGTAAAGTAGTAGGATGTTTTACGGATTTATTAAATCGAAGTTCGCAAATGAGCAATAATTGTTTTCCATACAATCATCATAGACGTTTAGACAAGGCCGTACCCAGGAAAACATTGGGGGGGGGGGGGGTGAATAAATAACGTTACCAAATTTAACTATACAATATTTCTTAGATGCTTGGTGCTATTATTACATGACTTTTAGACATCAAAACTCCTGTTTGAATTCAGATTACAAAATCCTGCCTTCTGATTTTCTTTGTTGCAAACTCATACAAAATCTAGCCAGCTGACAAATGTTTGTTTATTGTTAGTGCTGCTTCATTGACATCAAGACTTTATGTCTGTTGTCTGTATTGGCAAATTTTCACGTAAGTGACAACAACACTGCTGTTTCCGGTAACCAACCAGGTCACGACCCTTTACAGAAAATTAAACCAAATGTAAATCATCTAGATCAAACATTTCCTGATCCTTACTCTCCATTTGAAAATCTTACTGTTGGTTTTAGAGGTTGTGTAAGGTTTAGAGCGTAAAATAAACATAAGCCTGACCGTTACGGTATAAAGTTATATGTTGTATGTTCCCCTAACAGGATATGTTTTGAAGATGGAAATCTACACTGGAAAATCAGTTGATAGTTCGGTGATTGATCTCAACCAAATGTCACTAGATAAATCTTTATTTAAGGACCATTTAGTTTATATAGACCAATTTTACTCTTCTCCAGAAAACTGCTGTTAGAACATTTGTCTAAAGTGGATTTAGAGAACAAAGGACTGTGACTGGTGCCTTCGACGAAATTCCAAGTTTTCACTGTTTTAATCACGGAGAAATGAACAATTATGACTATCCATTAACCATAAAAGAAGATGAAACTTTGTGTGATGAGCCAGGCGACAACATGAAGTTGCTTGAAGACTTACAAAAACTGCTAAACAATGAAGAACCTTATGTGCAATGAATCATTTGTTGAAAAATGGATCATTTGTAGTCATGATTGTTCAGGCTGTAAAAAAACAAAGAAGAAATAAGCATCAGGAATAACGAAGGTCAAGTCACAATTTACCTTCGTTTTTTGTGAATACGAAGGTAAATTTCACAATAAGGTATGAAAGCACTTCGTAGTTACTTGCAGAACAACTGTAACAGGTCCACCAAATTGACGAGTGAATTAATTAAATTAAATAAATAATAAATTATTAAAAAATAGATACATTTAATTAAAACAATAACCGAACATTCAAATAATATTCGGAATCCACTGCAAATTAATAACCAGTAAGTATAGAGAAGTAGACAGGCATATTTGTCCTATGGCAGTCGTCAGAGACGTAAATAAACACATTCCAAGTATTGTTGTCTAGACGGGTGGGGCAGGCCTGTGCAATCTTGTCACATGGGACGAGTCTATCTGACAGTCCAAAGGGGTGTCAGGGGGACACGATACGATGGTTGAGTCCAATCTAGATGAGAGACGTATTTAGTTTAAAAAATGATCGCTAGAGGCAACACCTACCAGGGCAAAAAGCATATGGCATGGGGGGAAGTATACCCTCCAACCCAATGTTATCGCGTGTAACGGACAGAGAACGAGGACTGAAGCCACGCGAGACTCGTCCAAGCCTCGTTCATTCACATTGAAGATCCCTCCAGGATAGGACACTCTTAGCGATGACCTAGAAGAAGGAAGTATCCAAGCTGCGGTGATGCAGCAGTAAATTTTCTTTTGTGACCGCGTGTGACTGTTTGAGTTTGACATATAATTCATAATGTTGTGAAAGTATATATCTTTAAAAGATAATTGTGTAGTTCAGATCTTTTATTATAATTTTTGTGTAAATTTAATACAAACCCTAGATCATGAAGAAGGCAACCACGTGGAGAGCAATAGACAAAAAAGAGACAATAAGATAAGTTTTAGTTATAAAATAATTTAATATTGTTTTTGAGAAATCAGTTTTAAATAGATAACTTTCAATTTTGTAAAATTTAACTTCATATATCTATTCAAAGAAAAAAGAATGTATTAAATTAAATTAGCTTTTTCAAACAAGAGTCTTTATTCATTGTAATTTACAGCCTCACCGATTTACCCACATAAAAAACCCTTAGATCATATAAATAATTTTAATTTGCATAATTTTTTATCATATTAACAAAAAATTTAAATTAATGTAACATATCAGAGAGAGAGAGAGAGAGAGAGAGAGAGAGAGAGAGAGAGAGAGAGAGAGAGAGAGAGAGAGAGAGAGAGAGGGGGAGAGGGAGAGGGAGAGGGAGAGGGAGAGGGAGAGGGAGGGAGGGAGGGAGGGAGGGAGGGAGGGAGGGAGGGAGGGAGGGAGGGAGGGAGGGAGGGAGGAGAGAGAGAGAGAGAGAGAGAGAGAGAGAGAGAGAGAGAGAGAGAGAGAGAGAGAGAGAGAGAGAGAGAGAGAGAGAGAGAGAGAGAGAGAGAGAGAGAGAGAGAGAGAGAGAGAGAGAGAGAGAGAGGGGGGGGGGGGGGTTACAGATTGGCGACCAACCACGTGGGGCTGTAAAGTACTTTTCAAAGCGACCAACCACGTGGGGCTGTAAAGTACTTTTCAAATATATGAAATGTATTTAAATATGTTTAAAGATAATTTTATGTGAAACTTTTGAATCTCTTGAATTTTATTTTATTGAATAATTTTATAATTTTATTGAATTTTAAAATAAAAAAATTTTTTATATGTTTGAACTTGTTGAATAAATAAATAAAAATAATAAACATAATATGGATAGGCCAAGCTCAAACATGGAAAGTACATTATCTAATATAATGGATATGTTATCAAACATGAACACTAACCTTGAAACTAAACTTAAAGAAATGAATACTAACTTTGATACTAAACTTAATGAAATAAAAGATAACATGATAAAGATGAATGATGAAAAGAATAGGAAAATTGATGAGCTTAGAAAAGATGTCAATGATAGGATAAGTCAGTTTGAAAATAACCTAGACAAACAAATAGAAGAAGTAAATATAGACTTTAATAAAGATAGTGAAGTAAAGGAAAATAATATTATGAATGCAGTAAATAATAAAGATAGGGAACAGACTATCAAAATAAATAATGTTGAGGACAGACTATTGTCAAACATAATGAACTTGTTGTTAAACATGGATAATAACATTAAAACTAGATTGGATGAGATTAATGTTACGCTAGGTGGAACAAATGTTAAGATTAAAGAAGTGAGTGATAGCGTGATAAAGTTAAATAATGAAACTAATATGAAATGTAATGAGATCATAAAAGATGTTGATGATAGGACAAGTCAGATTGAAGACAACTTTGTCAATAAAATAGAAAAAGTAAAAATAGACTGTAATAAGGAAAGTGAAGTAGAAGAAAATAGTAGTAATGAAGTAAATAATAAAGATAGGGAACAAACTATCAAAATAAATGATGTTGAGGATAGACTAAGTAAAGTAAATAAAACCCTGTTAGACAAAAACATAGAAGTAAATGCAAAACCAACTAAGGTAGTCAATGAATTAAATAATCAAATGAGTAGGCCTAGAGTGAATGATAGAGTATAAGAGCAAATAGGACATCTACACACAATGATAGATAACAAATTAGAAAAAACTTTAATACTTAGTAACACTAATGTTGAGTGTAAAATAGATGACTTTAAATGTCATGTAAATGAAAAACAAAAAATAATCAGAAATAGGCTAGACGAATGGAGTGACTTCTTTGAGTTTGAAATGGATTTTATAAGCAAGTACTGGGGAATAGATAAACAAAGGGAATGTGAGACTCGATTGATGGGGGCTGGAAACTGTGATTTGGACAGGGATGACATGGTCAATTATGTGATGAGGTACTATAATATCTCATACTTTTCAGACTACAAACATAAAAAAAAGAAGGTCTTAGTAAAAAATAAACTAGTGTTCTCAGACAATCCCATTTGTATAAAAAACTAAATTGTAAAAGAGTTTCAATCAAAACCACTAATTTAAAGAAAATACTTAAAGATATCATAGTAATAAACACATAGTAGTTGAAACAATGTAACATTAGTAATGATAAGAGATTTGTATAAAAATAAATAAATAAAGTATAAAAATGAATGTTAAAAGAGAAAATACTTAAAGATGTCATAATAATAAATACATGGTAGTTAAAAGAATGTAACATTAATGATAATATGAGATTTGTGATTGAGTAAGATGTATAAAAGATTTGAATAAAACATTAATGATGAGATGATACTTATGTTAGACTAAGATGATGAAAGGAGATTTCTTATAATACTTTGTTATTATAACTTGTTTATACTTATATTGATATGACTCAAAGATATACATTGTATGTATTCTTTTGTACTTATGTAACATTGTAAGAGATGATGAGCCAGTAATCAATAGTAGTACAATTCGACCCTAATTACACCTAGCCACATTCAAAATTCAAAATTAATCAACGCAAAGTACACTATTCATCACAAAATGGCATGATTTTCAGTTTAAGGTGTCAGTTAGCCTTGGCAATTGAGCCTAAAGACATAGCTTAAAGTGACCTGTAGCATGGCTAGCCTCATTACTAGAGTCATGCTGCAGACACCAATAGATTAGTAATTTAAAAAATATGTTGAAGAAGGAGAATGAGATATTGTAAACATGTGGTTACAATTTCTGATACTAGTTATTGTAATTGTCATTAATGCAAAGAATAGTGATAGAGACCACAAGTAGACATGAGTATGTGTAATTGTTTTGTAAATAATGTTTCTCTCCATTTAATTGCATATTGAATTGAAAACATTGTTCTAACTAGTAACTAATAATTAAATCATGTTGTATATACTATTCAATAGAAAAGGTAATCAAAATGATATGTTCAGGTAAGATGATCTTGCTCTGAAGAAAAAATCAGTGATACCAATGGACAATCAGTGACACAAATGATAGTGTGGACACCCTAGGAAGGAACAATGTGAAACGACCATAAGGTAATAAATAAACTGCTTCGTTAATATGAACTACTACAAGAGTGAAATCAGAGTTAATTATTTTATGTTTTGTCATAAAAAAGTGTTTATGTGACGGACTGGGTGATGTATAGCAGTGATCACTTGACTGTTTTGACTTCATTGATAGGACATTGGAAGCTTGATCAGAAGAAATAAATCAATTTTTGAACTTTAATCACTTTTGAATTGATTGCTGCTAGTAATACATGTTTTCATGTGAGATAATTTTGGTTGAATAGTTTTGTATGTCACCATTGATTAGTGGACAACGTGTATACACATTCTCTCAAGTCATAATCATAAATGACAGAATAACTCAAATAACTTTACCATTGAAAGGTTTTGATGTAAATAGAACAAAGTATTTACTATTTTATGATCACTTGTCGGAATAATGATATTACTATTTGAAAATGTTGAATAATGTTTTTAATTTTGTGAATACTTTTAAACTGTATTTAAATGAAATTTTATTTGTCTATATTTTGAAATACTGTTGTTAGCATTAAGTCAATTGTACTCCATAGATAATGAAATAAGGGTATGAATAACATATAAATGTTCAACCATTGATGATGCAGAATTACAATTGTACTTGTTGACAATTCTCATATATTTTTCATCAGTATTCAATATTTGATTAATAACTTAAATAATAATTCAAATTTCTTGAATTCATTGAAACATTTTATAACTAACAACAAGATAATTAATATCAATGACAACTTGCATTAATGATAAAGAATCATTAAAGATGTTTTGTTACAAATTGATAACAAATAATGTAAATTGTTTTATATAGATGAAATTTAACAATGTAATTGAGTACATTTAGTGATTAGTAATTTACATGAATTTTTTGCGTATAAGAAAAAAATCATGATTTGTTGACTACATGATTTGTCGAATGGGATTTAGAATTGTATTGTATATTAATAGATAGATTTAGTCCATTCTAGATATAGTTAATATTGTAAAACTAAAACTTATCTGAACAATAACCGACAATTTGGGCGGAACATGTTAAAATTTAGATTTTTTGACTCGCGCTAACCGCACATCGCAAAAAATCGGGGGGTACTGTAACAGGTCCACCAAATTGACGAGTGAATTAATTAAATTAAATAAATAATAAATTATTTATAAAAAAATAGATACATTTAATTAAAACAATAACCGAACATTCAAATAATATTCGGAATCCACTGCAAATTAATAACCAGTAAGTATAGAGAAGTAGACAGGCATATTTGTCCCATGGCAGTCATCAGAGACGTAAATAAACACATTCCAAGTATTGTTGTCTAGACGGGTGGGGCAGGCCTGTGCAATCTTGTCACATGGGACGAGTCTATCTGACAGTCCAAAGGGGTGTCAGGGGGACACGATACGATGGTTGAGCCCAATCTAGATGAGAGACGTATTTAGTTAAAAAAATGATCGCTAGAGGCACCACCTACCAGGGCAAAAAGCACATGGTATGGGCGGAAGTATACCCTCCAACCCAATGTTATCGCGTGTAACGGACAGAGACCGAGGACTGAAGCCACGCCAGTCTCGTCCAAGCATCGTTCACTTTAATTCAAGAACCGTAAGGAGCAAGTCTCGTAGCCAAACTGATGTAGTGGGTAGAGTGTAATTGTTTACGTGGGTGACCGTTTGAGTTTAAAACCGATTTAAATAATAAAATGAACGAGTAAAGTTTATACCAATATTAATTGTTACAACTTTTTGAATGTGATATCCAAATGAGAATCATCTTGCGGTACGCCTAACTGAAAATGAAGACCACGTGGAGCTACAGACAAAGAATTTTAAAGATAAGTTCTAGTTATTAACTAAATTTAATCATGTTATAGAAATCAGTAAAAAAGTAATTTAATTCATTTTTGTTGTATTGAAATTCATACAAAGAAAGTAAAATCATGTAATAAATTAGCTTTTTCAAACAATAGTCTTTTTCATTGTAATTTACAGCCTCACCGATTTACCCATAAATTTAACCCTGAGATTAAGAAAAATAAAATTAATTTGGATAATTTTTATCAAATTAACCAAAACTTAATAAAATGTAACTCATCACAGAGAGAAAGAGGTTACACAACTTGTCAGTACTATGTCTGAAAAGAAGACTATCCAAAGTACCAGAGAGTCAAAGCTATTAAGCTTTCTTTTCTACTTTGAATCGATTGAGCGTCGTGAGCCAGCTCTTTTAGCTCGGTTCCTTAATGTTCTCGAGATTTTCAGTTTTGATCATTTAGGCAAAGACTTTGATAGTTCCGCATCCACTACGGTGAAGTTGGAGGCCGAGAGCACTATCCTTGACATTCTCATGGCTGTTGATTTACTAGAGCACAATCTCTGATTGCACCATCAACGAGGAGGCGATGATATGTAACTTCAACCAGTGGTTGAAATGCGTGGCCAAGACTTCTCCAGAGTCCTGTACAGAGGAGGTAGATATTGCCACCCATTTGGAGGCAATAATGGAGACTTTCACTAAGTCCCCTTTCACAAAAAGGTATTTGTCCTCCAGAGACTTATTATAAAACAGAAGAGAGACAGTTGCACAAACATAAAATTACCTCAGACAACAATTTTCCTAATCGCGCTTCACTAGTATGTATATTTGTAGGTTCTACACTTATATTTAGATACATATTGTAATTAATTGTTATTTCTATAGATTTCACACTCAGATATGTAAATATATATTTATGAAATTATGTATACAGGATGTCCCGAAAGTAAAGTGCTATCTTCGGTAAAAGATTATATAGATTATAAAATAAAGAGAAATATTGGAATACATTTTTTCCAAAAACGCTTCATTTACCAGATATCCGCCATTTTGTTTTTTCACAAAGAAATTTCTATCTCCGAGTTGGCTCGACCGATGTTTATAGAACTCGTTATGCATGCTAAGATAATAAATACCTATTCAAGAAAAAAATCAACTTTATCCAATTCAATTTTTCAAAATGGCGGCCATTTTAAATGTTAAACGGAAATTGCTGGCAAACAGCAATAATACAGAAAACTACTTAAAACACGTCTTTTAAGATCATTTTATTACCATTATGTCAGTATAAAAAAATTAGAATAAGATAAAAAATAACCGAGACACATTGAAATTTTTGTTGAGAGGCAACAAAAATGCTAAAAACAAATGGCTTATTTGCTGCCTCTCAACACAAATGTGAATGTGTCTCAGTTATTTTTTGTCCGATTCAATATTTTTTTTATAACTTACTGATAGATTTTTAATAAAATTATCTAAAAAGACATATTCTAAGTAATTTTTTGTACGTTATGCCATTTTCCCGCAATTTCCGTTCAATAATTTAAAATGGCCGCCAATTTTAAATATTAAATTCGATCAAGTTGATTTTTTTCCTTAGAATAGGTCTTTATTATCAATACGCATAGTGAGTTTCATAAATATCAGTTGAGCCAACAGAGATAAAAATTCTTTTGTGGAAAAAAAACAAATTTTCGGATATCTAGTAAACTGCGTTTTTTTTAAACAATATATTCTTAATTTTCTCTTTATTTTGACCTATATAACAATTTCCCGGAGTGTGGCACTTCACTTCTGTATGTACTCATATAGGGCACCCTGTATAGACCTATATGAGTGAAATAACTGAAAATGTTGTGATATTTGTAGAAATATCTGGATTTTTCACCATATATTGGATAAATATTAAACATTTTGGGGGGTTTGAACCCCCTAACCCCCCCTCTGGTTACGGCCTTGATCATAGAATAAAAGTGCATCGTATGTCAATGAGTTTATTTCGTTAACAAAGGGACTTAATGGGCAAATGAATTGTAATAA